>SNQJ01S0034923.1:10729-27861 GCA_010110895.2 Picea sitchensis
ACAGATAGGTTTACATCATTAACGGTCATAGGGATGACGAAAATAATGTATAACACATTACCTAGAGAAATAAGTCTTCGAAAGAATTTTTGTATTATTTCTATGATACATGTTATTACATTGATAGTCATGTTGTTTTTGAAATGATTAAACTCCTACGTGCTATAAATTATTGAACACATACTTAACAGACCACTCTTTATCGGTTTATCGTTCATTACAATCCGCATGTTGTAGGTTTGAAAATACATTCTATTCTTTAACTCATTCATTATAGTTTTTTGACATTACATGTCATATACAAGAAGATTGGGTGAGCATGGAGCATTCTGCCTCTGCTCATTAACCACTGTGGTTGTCAAAAACACTTTAAATTTGCAGGCTATCCATTATAAGAGGTGAAAATGCACTTAACACAGAATTACCAGATGAAGTATCGTATGAGGTATCATACGAGGTGCCATATGAGATGTTGTTTGAAGTTCTGAACGAAGTGCCATACACATTGGTAACTATCCTAGATTCTAGGTAACCAGAACTCAATCATTCAATTGAATTGGTTTCAAGCATTGATTAAAGATGCCTCATATGTTTATGATCAAATGTCCAAGTCAAAAAACTTGGAAATTGATCTAACCACGCACTACTACATTGCCCCAAAGCTTGCCATCGAATTCGAATTTCCCACACATGGCAACTCATGCACAACTCCACCATAAGAGAATCCAAAATCGGGTTGGGCACTCTATTATCTCACTTTCCCTTTCCATTTGCTCTTCCCTGCATTATGGAATCGTGCCCAACCTCTGCCAATTCATCCACTGTTCAAATCACACTCAGACCATGCCCAATTCATTCCATATCTTGGCCTGTTCGTGCCCTTTCTTGGTTAAATTCTCCTTTTTCACAATGCCCAGGAGATACAAACCCTACTCCTATGCAAACTTGTTTTCCATTCCCGAATTTGCACAGTGCAAGGAAGTGTTTTTGCGCGTTGGTTGGGGGGCATTTTTTTCTAGCTTGTAGGGCCACGATGACGGCCTCTCTATGCAATTTGCAGTTGGTTTTGATGGTAAGACAACACATGTAGGGTCTCTCACCTTTGAATTCATAGAATATTCCATTGCTACAGCAACAAATCTCCCAAGAATGGGAGATAGATGGTTCAAAAACAACCAATTGTCGCGTTCAAGTTACAACAGGGTGTTTAATCCCGAATTCGAGAGCATTTCAGGAGAAAAAGGGTATGCTAAGGAGTGGATAAAGGCAGAATTGGTCAATCCCCTCATCGTCATCACAAGATTAATTACATGTGAAGGTAGATACTCTACTTTCAAAGCTTGTCATTTTATATTGCTGGCTCATTTTCTATTCAACAAACCCTTAAACTTCCCCTTCTATTTTCTCAAAATCTTGGATAAGATGTCCTCTCAAGTGAGGAAAAATGTGACTAATCCCCACAACAGTCTCTTCCACCATTGCTTGATCAAGCTCCTTGTTCTAGCCAAGTTAGAGAAACAAGGGAAAAATTGGGATGCCTGTATCTACCAATTTGCAAACCCTCACTTGACAGTTAAGACCAACAAAAAGCCACTTATCCTAAAAACTATCTCTCCATCCAAGCCTTGCTCTCCAAGAACTCCAAACTCCCTTGCACAAACCCTCTCTTTGCCGGAACAATACCAAAATCTTGTTGATATCTCTACTTCTTCATCAGGTAAAAAGACCAAGAGCAAAGACCAAAAGAAGCCTATTGTTGACCCCCCAATGCCTTCACTCTCTCTTGATCCTACACCTAAAAATCTGCAAGAAGTAATGCAGCAAGACTTTCCCATAATTCCTACAAATAAGAGGGGAGCCAATCGATTTGGTAAAGGACCCTTTCGGAAGAGTACCTAGAACATAAGAATCAAACCTTGTGCAAAACCTCCACCTGCTTCAGATCCCATCCAAGTGTCCTCCGACCTTGAGAGCCCTCATAAGCAACTTAGGGAATTTTTTGGTGATGGATTAGAGCCACTACAAAAAAAAAAATTAGAACCTACCTCACCTTACCGATCTCCCATCATTCCTACCTCACCCATGCCCAATCTAGATACTAAAACTGATAGACTATCCACATCCCTTAAAGGATCTAAGCCTTCCTCAGAGATCATCGATTTTGTCCCAACCATAGAGAAGCTACAAAAAGAAAATCATTAGCTTCTCCAACAGTTGGAAGAGAGGAAGATAGTAGATGTACACCTTCATCATGACAATGTAGTCCTTCAGGCAAAGGTCAACTCCCTTCAGTAGTTGGTTGATGAAATGACTAAATCTAACCGCAGCCTCAGAGCACAATTAAAGCAACACAAGAGGCATAAGGCTAAGCCTACACAACAAGAAGGAGAGGATTCCAAAGTTGATCCTCCTCAGCAAGCCTAGTTCTGAGGGGTAACTTTTTTTTTTTTGCAGTGGGACCTGCAAAATCATAAGTGTGGGGGTAATGTTGGGCCCGAGATATGATTATTTTTATGACGAATATTATACACTTTTGCAACATGTACATATGCGTTTTTCATTTTTTAAAGGAGTGTTTTGAAGAATTTCATGATAAAATGGTATGATTTCCATAAGGTATGTGTAATTCTTGTTTAATGATTGAATCAAGTATAATTCATCATGTTTTATGGTTTCCAAGAGCTAATTCATGTTTTTTTGGTGTTACAGGGAAAAAACGCACTATGTTTCTAGTTCTGACACTTGATCCGCCACTCGTTTTGGCACTCGATACAGCACTCGTTCCAGCTATTGTGAGGGAAATATCCTTATGGACTGGAAAATAGGGTTATTCTTTGCATGCAGATATGACCAAGGGAAAATCTACTTTCTACCCTCGTCCCTAGACTTAAATCCTATTTATTTTCAGTAAAACATGGCTAGATCAACCTACCTTGTTCCAGGCATTTGATGTCGATCCCTTGTCACACTTGATCACTTGTTTGCAGTTCTCCTTTCCAACACTGACATACATACAAGACAAGCAACAACTACACATGCATATTACCTATAGACTAACAGGTTAGAGATTCAAACATGTACTTAACAAATTATGAATAACTCATGAATTGGGATGGGAAAATCATTTTCTTTATTACTTTGAATGAGTCAACTTACAAAAATTCGAGACAGGCCACCGCTCTGCGAACTTGATCCTGGGCTCCTCTTCAACTGTCCTCCAACTTCTTTGCTTCATATCTCTTCTGGCACAAGGATGGCTAAAGGGTTGGGACAATGGGAATATGAAAATGGGTAGAGTTTCTTTGCTATATTTTTCCTCTTTCAAATGGGACCCCTAGCCCTTCTTTTATATGCTAGAAGAAGCTAGGTATTTGGATGAACCCTCAGCAATGCATGGCCGGGAGTTTCAGTTAACTCACCTAGAGATGTGTGTTCCGTCGACAACTTTCCTTTTTTCGTGCTTTTGTCGGTCCACGCAGGCTGTTTTAGGTCATCTAGTGTGTACACGCGTGCAATAATGGAGTAGGGCACGTGGGCCCTTATAAAAGAGGTTTTTTAAAGAGTTGCTCAGCAAGGTTTTGGCAAAGAAGGGATATGAGATGGCCCGATGCCAGGTAAACATGTATGGTGCAATTTAGGGTTATAACAGATGCCCCCTAATGTGTGAGGTCAGAAGATCATCTGATGGCCGAAATACATTACCAATCTTTACTGATGTGCCGAACGATTGAGCCCAAGGATCAGGAACCGGGAGGCACCGTCTGCAAAATAAAAAATGTCTCATCGAGGTGGGCATACCCATGCTCAGTTTAAAATAGAATCATGGATACCAATCAAATACACTGTAGATCCATGTCATATAACTATATAAAGAGTATCCTCAAACAATATACAGCGGAGCTACATCTCAAAATCAAAAATATATACATATAGAGTATCCATCTTCTAGAAGTTGATACGGCCTGATGGATGGAGATGAAGTCTTCAGAGCTTGAGAAACTACTTCAAAATATTCAAAACTCGGGTAGGAGTGTAATATGAGTGTACGCCTGCACTACCCATAGGTCTTCGATGGCTCATCGATCATGGAATTGATGATCAGACTGAAGGCTTCATTGATTTCGAACAAGGACTTGATTGGACATTCAGGATGGTCGGGTATGAAGGCAAGAGAAAAATTGCAGAGGGGTCGACTCATGCTTGGTGACAAACTTCCCTTGGAGAATAGCACGAAAAATGATGAGACTCAGGCAGCATGGCATTAATCATAAGTCTACGAAGAAGGAGGCAACACAAACTCTCCATATGTTTGGAAGGATAACCAAACGGTGGAGGACACAACTCTATATAGAGAGAATAGCTTCCTAAGGTCGTACTACATCCCATAGTTTGATGAACAAACGGACAGATGTGCTTTATCCAAGGGCAACTCATTATGCTTCCAATAAAGAAAATACTTTTCCCTTCCTCTTTTGGGGCTATATTTGATTTTTTTTTATCTTTTTCAATAATTTTGGGAAAAAGAATAAAGAAATATTACGTTACAATGGAGGAATGAGTGTTGCAAACATACAAGTTCAAGGCACAAGGACAAGATTGATGTTCTAGTATAATGATACTCAAGAAAAATCCTTCGGGGGCCAAGGGTGATAAGACGCAGAAGAAAACTGTTACAAGGCTGGCGTATAAGGTATGAAAACGCGGTTAACAAAACACACAATGGTAACGTCCTTCGATGTAAGTTTAACGAGCCTAGAGAAGGTAAGCTCGGTCGTTTTTCATATTTAGAGAGTCTGAAAAAACATAAAAGGAGACTCCATTGGGATACATTTTTCGAAGATAGTCTAGTTGGTTCGAAAAAAGGGGTAAACTAGCACCGACGAGACGTCTATTCAAAACCATTTTAACGAGTGTGATAAAGACAAGATCACTCGGCAATTTTTTCATTTTTAAGGAGTCTGAAAAAATCTTAACTATGGACTCCGTCAAGAATGTTCTTTTGGACCATTTTAATGAGTGTGAAAGAATAAGGTCACTCGGTGATCTTTTCAATTTTAGGGAGTCTGAAAAGAGCTTAACTATGGACTCCATGGGGGTTCCTTCTTCGTAAGTTTAGTCCCTCAGGCCCGAAAAAGGGATAAAATTATACCTGAGAGTACTCTTCTATAGAGATGAAGTTCCATAGAGTATACCTTTGTTCGTACAGTTGACCGTCTAGACCGAAAAAGGGGTAAACTACCGCCGGACAAACGTGACTTCAAATTTCAGTTTAATGAGCGTGAAAGGCCACAAGCTCAAAAGGGCTTAAAAGAAGACCCGTTATGTTTTGGGAGTCCTGAGGGTGAGGTCAAGAGCGAAGAAGAATCATGCAAATGAGGCTCAAACTCATATTCAGGAAAAACTACAAGGACTCCCAAGCCTACAGTGTTTTTAGAGACAGCATGAATACCATAATGCAACCAGGATCTACCTAGGGCATCCATGTTCCGGTAAGCTCTACCACCAAGTTGCGACACTTCTAAAGTAGATATGATGGTTCCATGTCACAACCTGATGGGATCGATCCTATGGCAAAGGGAAAAGACAACGAGATACAAAAATCAGGGTAGAAACCTAACCTATATGTTCAAATTGATCGTCGAAAAAAATTTCCACGGACCGTCGAAAAATACTCAAAAATAAAAAAAACTGTCCCAATACCCGATCAAATCCCTCCTATGCAACTCCTGAATCACACTAAATGGTTTTTAGTATAAATAAAATGATAAGGGAGGCCAAAAAAGTGACAAAAAGAGGCCAAAAAGTCTATAAATAGAAGCTGGCAACTCATTATCACCATTGTTGATTTGGAAATTGACTCTGGAGCCAAAAGACCCCCTTTGTCAAAAGCGGTGATTTCGGGAGCTACAGTGGATGAAACGAACTTCTGTCTGGACCAAGTAAGTAAAAACTCTCTTATCTTGCATTTTATGTCTTTATTTTTGCATTGGGTTTCGTTTTTTAGGGGGGCGTCGACCTTAAAAAAGTCGGCCCTAGGTCCACACGGGTTGTCTCAGGACAGGCCGCGTGTACATTCAGGTAGAGTAAACTTTGCACACATGTACACGTGATTATCGCCATTACAGCATGAGTGGGCCCCCTTATTGAATGAAAAATACTTGAAAAGCAAGGGTTAACTCTCCTGAACCTTTTTGTTTTGTAGGATGTATGTCCATTGGAGAGAAAGAGAGCATGAAGAGGTAAACAAGTTGGTCGGGGAAGACCCCAATGCTGTGGCTACTTTGATGCAGTGTGGGTTACTCAAGTTTTTTCTATGTCCTTTCATGTGGGCACAACCTAGGCTACTGAATGCCTTGGTTGATTACTAGCATCTAGATGCAGAGGCATTCATGTTAGAGGGGCAGTCACTGGTGCCCACGGTCCAGGACATTCACTTTTTGACTGGACTCTCTAGGAGAGGGGAACCAGTCAATTTCTGGACTTTTCCTGCGGGGCCGCATAACATAGAGGAATTGATAGGTCTATACTGTGTAGCTGATACAAACCGCTCGAGTACGCAGGTGCCCATAAGAAAGATAACTAACTTATCGCTATAGACGATAGTATTGCTTATTGGGCGAATTACTGGTTCTGTGGCTCTACATCAGGCGTCCCGTGCACAGATGAGCTGTGCAGTCCAGTGCTTACAAGCATAAGTTTTTTATTGGATTACCACTTTGCTTGAGTGTATGAAGAGGCAATTGACAGATTGTCGTTTTCGGACACATAGGAACTTCGGGTTCGGGGCCATTCTGTGTTCGTTCGTTTTTTAAAGAGTTCTGAGTTTTAGTCCTCAAGTAGTGGTACGAGGACATTGGGCCTCTCTTCCTACTGTCTGTAGATGGGTAGTACTACTGCCGTGACAGGGTAGTGGAAGGACCAATGAGTCCTTCGATGATGACTTTTTTTCATGGTTGTCATGACAGATCCCGGTTATAGAGGACTACCCCTATGTCGGGATTAATTTTTCGAGAGACCCGGAGATACCAGTACCTCCTAGTGAGGAGCGAGGGGAGATGGGTAAGTCTCCACCTTTATATTTTTTTTGTTGTATATGGAATTTTTATGCTGTTTTGTTATATATATCATTTTTTTTTTTGCTATGCCAGAGTTTTTTACGGATATGGGTTCATTGTGTGCAGATGTGGGACCAGTGCGACTTGTTGACTATGCGAGGAACAGGCATCGTCCTCAGCCAGGGGCTGCACCTGCCGCCACAGGGGGACCAACAGTATCAGGAGATCTTCCAGCCGGGGAGGTTGAGAGGGTATTGAGACGGGTTGAGCGTAACTTTACTGCGCTCACTCGCACAGTCCCGATGGCAAAGATTGAGGACTTGCCACCATCTATGTAGCCTCATGTAGTGGGGGCACCATGGACGTGGGTATGGTTGTTTCGGTGTTTAGCCAATGTTGTGGACCAGTATAACAGGGCCCACAGGCCCTGACTTTAGCTAGACATTTTGACGTGCCACGAGCACTACTTGTATATATTTTTTGAGGGCATAAGCCCTGTGACTCGTTATCGGTTATATTTTTGAGGCGCTTGCATCCATCTATGTACTTTGGTTACTTTATGATATTATATATGTTTTTTTGGTCTTTTGTGTCTTATGGATCATGTGTGCAAAAACGTATTTACATGCTTATGTTAATGTTATTTCATATGTGTGCAAGATGCCAATCTAAAATTTAATTAGCTAGAGTATCTGTAACTTGGTTTAATCTCCTAGGAAAATGAAAATATGTAATATAATCAAAGTTTCATTCTAAGAGACGTACCCTAAGGAATCGTCGGTGTAAAGTTGGATCATGAACCCAATACACTCTTTTTAACTGAGACACAACCAGCTGAGCGTCGAGATAGACCCAGAGATGAGAGATACCCAATGACAAAGCGTCACGAAGCAACTTAATAACTACACTATACTCGACAACATTATTTGTGGTGTCACCTAAGCATATCCCTCTAGAAGATAATAACTGGCCTTGAGGTCTAAAGATTACCCAAGCTCCGGAGGCAAGCCTCCGAGTGTGCCGACTAGCACCGTCTGCATACCCAACGAACACCTCGGAATCACTTGACATCTTCCACAGTGACGAAAGATAGTATCAATGACATGTCCATAATACTAAAAGAAACTAAAAAGTAATAGTACAAAGACTATACATATGTTACAAAAATTTACCCACAGTGACCTACCTATGAGTAATACTTCTTGAGGTAGAGCTCATTTCTAGGCTCCGCCAAAGAATTCCCTTCAAAATCAACCAGACAATAAGCGCCCTTTATTAATACCTCTTTTATGATGAAAGGTCCGAACCACATGGGTTTGAATTTTCCTGCCCCCAGGGGGTCCTTATCTTGGTCATAGATTAGGACAAGGTCGCCTTCAGAGAAAATCCAAGGACGAACGGACCTATCATATTGAAACTTGACCTTATGTTTGTGAGCCTTGTTGGCCAGGGCCACATCACGACGCTGCTCATTGAGTTGCTCAAGGTATACTAACCGTTCTTCAAGTGGAGAAGTGTTTGGCAATAATTGTACTGCCAATTTTAGAGACGGGATCTAACATTCGATGGGCAAGACTGCCTCCAGCCCGTAAATGAGTTGAAAAGGTGAGAAACCGGTTGCAGTCTTAATAGATGTTTGGTAAGCCCTTAATGCCGAGTATAACATCAAATGCCAATTTGACTTGGCTAAGTTGATAGTTCGCTGTAGAATAGTCTTAAGATTTTTGTTTACAACTTCCACCTGCCCATTGGCTTGGGGGTAGTAGGGTGATGAATGTTCTTACCGTAACCCAAGATTGGATGTTAATTCGGTCATCATTTGATTCTGAAAGTGACTGCCATGGTCAGTGACAATCTCCCTTGGGACATCGAACCTTGCTATGATCTGGTTGAATAAACAGAGAGTTGTAGTCTCTCCGTCATCTTTAAACGTTGGCATAGCTTCGACCCACTTTGTGAAGTAGTCTACAGCTACGATGATATAGCGGTGCCCCCTTGCTGAAGGGGGGTTTCAAGTAGTGTAATCAATCCCCCAATTGGTGAAGGTACCAACTATGATGACAGGAAACATGGGTGCGGGATGTGCCCTCATCTTTCGAGAGAAGATTTGGCACGGATGGCACTTCTTGACCGATTCGATACAATCTTTGATAAGTGTCAGCCAGAAGTAACGTACTCATAGAATATTTTGGGTTTTTTCCAACCCAGACAAATGACCGCCACAAGCTCCAGTATGGAAATCGTTAAGCACGATAACTTCTTCCTCATGATTAAGACATCGGTGTAGGATGCAATCTACACCTCTCTAATACAATGTATCATCGATTATGAGATAATTCTTAGCCTGATGGCATATGCGTCAACGCTCATCACGAGAAGTAGTGGTGGGGCACTTCAAAGTCTGGATATAGATAAGTATATCTCCATACCAGGGATCCAAAGATGTGATCAAAAACATATCTCCCCGGATAGGTGATTCTTCAAGTACAATGTCACCTGACTCTACCGAAAGTTCCGAAATAAGTTCTGCGAAGACCAGTGACTTTTTGGACTTTGCTGAAATGAAGTCTAAGTCAAAATCCTGGAGGATGACTATCCATCTACTAATTTTTCCACCTATTACCCGTCATGTCAACATGTACTGGAATGGATTCACGATAGCAATGGCAGTGGTCTTGCGAAACATAACATAATGATGGAACCATTGAACAACATGAACTACTGCCAACACAATTTTTTCGATGTGATAATAATTGAGTTCCAGTCCTACGAGGCCTCGGCTCAGGTAATAGATCACGTATTCTAAGAACAAGTCATCTTCCTAAACTAAAACCATGCCAATGGTTGACTTTGTTGCATCCAGATATAATAAGAAATCTTTGTTATATTTAGGTGGCCAGAGCAAAGGGGCAGTTGCGAGGGCATGTTTTAATGCATCGAAAGAGAGTTGAGCAGCATCATCCAAGTAAAAAGGAATGTCTTTCTTTAGTAAGGTCATAAAGCCCTTGGTGATCTCGACATAGTTGGCAATGAAGTGTCGTAAAAAGTTCACCTTGCCTTGTAGACTCTGAAGTTGAAGGATTGTGCATGGGGGGGGAAACTGAATTATTGCCTCAACCTTGAGAGGATCGACCATGATCCCTGTTGTTGACACTATGAAACCTAACAATCATCCTGACGTTACGCAGAAGCTTCACTTGTTTGGATTTAGGTGAATCCGAAAGTAGTGACAACATTTGAAGATAAGTTGGAGGTGTGTGGGATGATCCGTTCTCTTGCGAGATCGCGATGCTAAATCATCTAGATAAGCCTCGACTATATGCTTGAGATCATGAAAAGCAAAATACATGGCCCACTGAAAGGTGGCTCCAACATTTTTAAGACCAAAAGGCATTTTACGATATGCGAATGTACCCCATGAGCAGATGAATTCCATTTTGTGTTGGTCTTTGGGTTTGATTTGGATTTGATTATATCCCGAAAAACCATCCATGAAAGAAAAGGCTTCACAACCCGCACATTCATCAATCATTTGGTCGATGAACGGTGTGGGAAAATTATATTTGGGACATGCCTTGTTCAAATCACGGAAGTCGGTACATACACGAATCGTGCCTTGTTTTTTATTGACTGACACAGGGTTTGACACCCATTGCGTCAAATGGATAGGATATATAAACCCAGCTTTTAGCAATTTCTGAACCTCAACCTTAATGGTTGTTGCTTTCGTAGGATTAACTGGACGAAGCTTCTGCCGAACCGACTTGGCATCAGGATACGTTGTGATTTCATGTTTAACTATTTTTGGATTGATGCATGGCATTTCCTCGTAAGACCAGGAAAAAACGTCACGGAATTCTTTGAAAGGATCTATGTATATTTGAATTTCTTCGGGGGAGAAGTTTGCTCCGACGAAGACATTATCCATGATGCCATGGTTTCGAGAGATATTTATTGGTAAGGTTTCAGCGATAGTTTCCATATTACCCTCAGCATAAACCTCATGTGTAGCTAAGGGATTAATAGGACAAGACCGATCTCCCATCATAGTCACGGTGAATTCTCCTGCTTCAATTCGGCTTAACTCTTGGAGGAAGTATGATCTGTGATGAAGATCTTCCCAGGGTTTATCTGGACTAGTCATTGCTTCAATTATTGCTTCATCAGAGAGAAAGACTAAGTCTAATGAATCAGTGTGAGCGAGAGAACCCTGAGCCCAAATAGGCTCTAGAAGTGGATCTAACTCTTGTGCAGGAGATGGATCAGTGTGGGCTGAAGTTTGTTGGACTAAAGAGTACGCTACTTCATTTGCAGACAAGGACATGGACATTCCTGGATGCCCTGTCCCATCCATCGTGGACGATGGGGAAGGAAGTGTCCACGGATCATCGAAGTAAGTCGTGCGAAACAACGAAACTTGAAAAATCCCAACCTTATGGTGATTGGATATAAACTTGATATCGCCTTGAGGGGGCGGGTAATCGAAGGTACACATCAAATATGTGCACAAACGAACCCCTACGTTGACGATCCCTAGTTGAGGATTATCAATCATCGGGACTGTGGATGCCCCCAAAGTAGGGTCAGGTCTAGAGAAGGACAATTGATCGATGGTCATTATCCAGCCTTCGTGTGGAAACAACAAAACCCAGAAAATTGTAGTGACCACAACTTGCATGGAATAAGTCCAACTCCTTCCTAACAAGAGGTTATAGTCGAGGAGAGAATCAACTACCTCTACTTCGACACACACGATCTTCCCTCCTAACTGCATGGGGAAAGAAGGGATGATACCATGTAGTCGAAACGAATGACCATCGAACGCAGTGAGGAGAGTAGGTGACGGAGACAAAACGGGCTGGCCAACGGCCTTCCAACATGCCAATGACATAACGCATGTCGAGGTGCCCTCATCAACCACCGTGCGAAAGATATTCCAAGTAAAAGTTTTCGTGGGATAAGCCACTACTATTTGAAACGCTACGTGGTAAGGTAGACGAGGTTTTAAGTTGGTTGTATCCAGCATGATTGTACCCGGATTACAAGTCTCGGTAGATCCTAAAGTGATTAACAAGGATTTCCTTTCGGAAGGGTAGCTTTGGAGGACCTCCAAAGCAGACATCGCGCAAGGGGTTTGTGATAAATCTTCCACCACAGAGTAGTTCTAGGCGGACCTTGCATTTGGGTTATGAGAATATTTTTTGAATGCGCCTTTGGGAATGTGTGTCATTGTTTCACCCAACGTCTTCTCAATATGTAGAGGAAGAGATGGGAGTTCAGCTTCTTTACCCTTCTCAGAAGTGCTCGGTTTAGTATAGTCATGCGCTCTAGTCAATATAAAAGCATCACCCCGCACCATATATACGTTTGTGGGCACGGGGTTGTTCGCAGGAGGACAGGATTCTTGGTTGCCCCCTTCGGTGTTTGCAGAGGCTTGGGTTAGATTTTGTCCATGTTGAAATGGATTGGTTAACACAACAAGTTTTTGTTGCATCACAAACTTTTGGGCTTCTGCAAGCCGAGGACATAGATGGGTTAGGTGGTCTTCTGCACACAAGTTGCATGGATACCTCGCCTTTTGTTTTTCAGTGTTGTCCCCGCCAGCATTATCGGTAGGTTTTTTATCCCCCTTACCCTTCTTTTGTTTTTTTTTCTTTCCTTCGGGATATTGGGTGACCTTTGGGTTAGTCAATTGCACTGTGTGTACCTCCGATGTTTTGGTAGGGGGAGCAACCAAAGTAGTAGTTTGGTTGGTCGTTGTGTGTTGGATAGATAACTGCTGCAACTGCTTCATCAATTTCTTAGAGGCCTTTGTTTGTGCTGAACCAACAATACCATTGGCATGTGGTCCAACTCTCTGTCTAGTTTTATCCAGTATTGAGTGTGGCGCATCTGGAAAGATGTTGTATAATAAACCGAACTGAGAATATATGAGCTCAAATTGTTGAGCTCTCATGATGGTGTCTTCTTCAAAGAATACTCCCGACGTTGCGACGTCTTTGGATAACTGCGAGACCAAAGACTTAAAGAACCACTCAAACAGGAATGATGGTGGGAATGATGCCTTAATTAGACTCTTCTGGCATCTCCATTATCGGATGTGATCAGAGATATGGTCTGTTTTCGTCTGTTCGAAATTGGCCAGTAGCTCTATGCCAACATCGTATCTCACAGGTAATTGGAAATGGTTTAGGAAATCCATTGCTATCTCACCGAAGGAAGAGTATCTTGAGTGATCGAGCTCAATGTACCATTTTGCGGCACTCCCAATGAGAGTACGTTGAAACAATCACAATTGTACGGAGTCATCTTTCAATGAGTTAGATGAGCACCAAAGATGGAAGGTAGTCACATGATCTCCTGGATCTTCGTTAGGCTTGGCTTCAAACTTTGGAATGTTCGAAGGCAACTTCGTCAGCATAGGAGGCCAACACAGATCGTGACAAATAGGGTCATTCAACAACCTTGTCAAATCTGGCAAGTGCAAATTCGCCAGGAAAGGTAGTTTAGGTTATTGGTGATAACCTGGGAAAAAGGGGCCTGGAGTTTGACTAGCACCAGGTTTCCAGGAAACATTTGGCTGCTAGCTCGAATTCTGGTAGAAACCATGGCCCTGGCCAGCGTATGGATTTTTCATATGTGGAGACATCATTGGTTGATTTCCCAAATAGAACATAGATGGTTGGGCATGCATTATATTCGAAGGACTCTAGGAAGGGTTGCCCCATGTCAGTCCTATGGGGATAGGCATAGTAGTTTGTCAGGGGTTCCATTGATTGTGGAAAGAATTACCCCAGATCAGCATTCCAGACGAGGGAACAGATCCCTGCCAAGAATTCCAAGGCCCAGATGCAGAAGAAGTTCCTAGGTTTGCCCCCTATTCAGGAATAGTACCCTGCACAGGTATCAATTGTCCAAAACTGGGATTGCTCCCAGTCGGGAAAGTAGCTGACAAGAAGGCGTTGTTACCAAACGTTACGGCCAAATAAAATGGTGTTGAACCTACTGGCATATTATGCGAAGGTGGTCCTTGACTTCCCGCTCCAAATAAACTATGGTATGTAGGTTGCCCGACGGATTACTGATGTGAGCCACCGAGTGAAGGGGACAAAGGAGTTATATGACCTCCTCCATAAGGGAAAGCATTAAAAGGAGCAAGAGTGCCCCCCATGTGACCTTGTAGAGGAGTGCTAGAGCTCCCTACCCCCAGACATAAAGTCTGTAAAGTGGAGTAAGAAATTACAGGACTTGTACCTGAGCTAGGAATCCCGTATGAGAACAGAGGGCCTATCGCACTTGGTGTGAAAGGGGTTGTGGCCGCCGCCAAAGATGGGATCGGACCACTGTGCGATGTAGAAGCGGTCGAGACCATGGTGGATCGGACCGGTGATGGTGGGTTAGGAGGTGAAAACTCTCCTATGGTGACAACCATAGTGGGAATTGAAGAATTCCCCGAAGGAGTAACAACATTTGTTTCCATTTTTGTGTGCAACACTGTCTGGCGCTCATAAAATTGAACTGGTCCGATGAAAGGTGCCAAGAAATCAGTGGTTGGGGTTTCAACCGGGCCAAGAGATTTTTCTTCAAGGTCCAAAATGGTCGATTCCTCCGGATGTTGGTCGGGTACAATTGCTTGTAACCCGGTCGCTTCAAAAGACCCTTGTTGGTCTAGCTTTCGCCTTAATGGTGGCAGGGGTGGCTCCAGTGTGGCCAGCGGTAGGCCAAGAAGCCTTCGTGACCGGAAGAGCTCATGATACTCCATTGTGTGAGAAGATCAAAGACACTCTAGGGTAGTCTAAAAGTTCAAAAGTAACACACACTAAAAAAGTCCCTAGAAGATAAGACAGGCAAACACTAAATTAATTGGAAGAACAGTTACAACAACCAACACTAGAGCAACTTACCGGTGCAAGTGCAACTCGAACATGGAAGCACCCTCCAGGTATACTCTGCAAAGTGTGGCCCGATGTCTGTCCTAGGTACCGTAGTATACCCCCGCAGTCACCTGTGTATGTCCCTAAAAAAGATAGGCAACTAGGTTGTCAACGCGCGAACAGTTGTCAGGCGGGTACAGTCGAAAGTCAGGTAGACCACAATGAGCAAGGTATCGAGCCTGAAACCTGTCAAGGGTATCGAAATCAAGTGGTCCGGAAGAAAACTGAGGACATCGAATGGATTCAAGACCCATGAAGCCCCGTGGAAAATGCAATCGACGGAATCCCAAAACAAGCCCTCTATATGTCTTCTCCTCTACGATTGGTCCAGCTTTGGAGGGGTTATCTCCGTTACCTTTCCGCACGCGACCTTGTGTTTATCCCCTGTGTTAGAGGGGGGTCCTGGATAAATTTCACGATACTGGACTTAGACACTCCCTAACTCAGACTCCAATGTTTGATTTTAAATGGCCTTGAAGAGTTTCCTCTCCAACCTAATCCAAGGCCCAAATCCTGAACTAGTTGGTTAACCCTACAAACATAAAAGTCTAATAAATTTTAGATTTAGTGTTAATTTTATGGCTTTGTATTATGTCAAGGGGTATGAAAGTGAAACTGATGATGTGTGAAATACGAAAGCAAAAATGAATAAAAAAGCTGGAAACAAAAAACTTTTACTTAATGCAAAATTTCAACAACTTTTCAAAATATTTTTTTTTTCTTTTCTAAGATTTTGGACAGCAAACTCAAAAGAAATTTCACTTGACTACAAGCTACTTATGATCTAAGTAAACTGCAAAAACTTATGAAATAAACGACTTTTCCCTGGCTAATAATGCAAAAACACACTCTTCAACCAAACAAGAAAATGAAAGAATTTTTATTTATTTATTTAAATGCTTGATAAAGAAAAAAGGAAAAATACCAACAAGCAAAAACCAAGAAAAACAATTCTGGCCTAATCACAGATCGCAAAGAATCACTTCAAGAAATCACACACTAGCACTTAAAAAATGACTCTCACACTTGTCTAAAAACCCTAAAGAATTCTTTTTTATGACAACTTTTAAATGAGAAAAAGCAAGCTAAGGGTAAGATTTATCCTAAGCTACTGACTACTAAGACAGAGATTCAAATACCTGAGAGGTATAATTCTCATCAAGGGAAAGGATGACTGCCTTACCCTCAGCAAAAACTATCCTGCACAAGCACGCTACTGATAATCCAATAGCAAGCGTGTGAACGTGAGCTATATAGAGACAGAGGGCGTGTACACACATGCTGACCTTGTACCAACCACATGTATCTCTAAACTCTAAGAAAAAATAAAAACAGACAGCCCAAACCAGGAAGAAACCACTGATATTGATAACCAGGATCTCTTGAAGGCTTGGACACTCTTTTTAACAGAAAAAGCAAACAATGTAAGGAAAAATTTGTAAAACAAACCAATCTGAAACAAGACTGCAAACAACCAAGACTTAGAAAGAATCCCAGAAAACCCCTGAGAATGTATGATTCTGACAGGGAAGAGGATGACTGCCTCACAAATTCTCTGGACTCTGCACGCTACTGCTACTTCTTCAGCTAGCGTTCACATGCGGGCTGTAAGAGAGTAGGGCGCAGGTACATGTGTGCAGACCTTATGCAGGCCGCGTGTACCTCTATTTGTCTCGAAAAACACAGTCAAGAAAATAACAGAGACAACTGGTATGGGAAACCAGACTCTCTGTTAGCTCAGACTTTACAGAAACTAAAAGAAAACAAGCAAGAAAAACTAGTCTTTTTCTAAAAACTACCCAAAAAATAAAATTCCAAGAACCTTAGAGACTTCCCCGGTATGGTTGCCAATTCTGTTGTGAGGGAAATATCCTTACAGACTAGAAAATAGGGTTATTCTTTGCATGCATATATGACCAAGAGAAAATCTACTTTCTACCCTCGTCCCCAAACTTAAATCCTATTTCTTTTCAGTAAAACATGGCTAGATCAACCTACCTTGTTCCAGGCATTTGATGTCGATCCCTTGTCACACTTGATCACTTGTTCGCAGTTCTCCTTTCCAATGCTGACCTGCATACAAGACAAGCAACAACTACACATGCATCTTACCTATAGACTAACAGGTTAGAGATTCAAACAT
>SNQJ01S0034923.1:35735-70671 GCA_010110895.2 Picea sitchensis
CGTCCAAAACCCTAGCTCCTTCTAGCCTATAAAAGAAAGGGTAGGGGTACCATTTGGAGGAGGAAAATTATAGCGAAGAAACTCTACCCAATTTTCGAATCCATTTGTCCCAACCCTTTAGCCTTTCCTCAAGCTTAAGGAGAATTAAAGAAAAGCATTTGGAGGACAAAGAAGAGGAGGAGCCCAGGATCAGGATCGAGGAACGTTGGTCGGTCTCTATCATTATTGTAAGTTGATTCATCTTGAGATTAATAAAAGAATACTTTTCTCGTCCCAATGCATGAGTTATATATGTTTTATTCGATTTATGCTTAATCTCTAACCCTCAAGTAGAAAAATAGCATGCATGCGTAGTGTTTTGTCTTGATTACAGGATTGTCTTTGGAAGGAGCAGAGCAAGAAAATAGACAAAGTGCAATGGAGGATCTACACCTAACATCAGTAAAAAAAGGTTAGTAGGTCATTTCCATGCTTGTATGTGAAAAAGGGGTTTGAGTTTTGGGGTGATAGGTTAAAAGTGCTTTCTTTAAGGTCATGATCTGCATGCAAGTCTAACCCTAGCTTGCTAGTTCGTAGGGTATTATTTCCCCACAACAAGGTGTTTGGTACCTAACCTCCCTAACCCCTCACATAGGTAGAATAATATGTTTTCCATGTAACAAAGTTTGATATTAGTTAATAAGGCCTATTTAATAAATGAGAACAACTCAATGTAAGAAGACGTAATAGAAGCTTCCACTTCTAGAAATATCTACTTCTACAATGTTCTTTAGAAGATAGAATTAGTATAAATAATATTAGGAGGCATGAGAAGTCCTTGTCTTGAGAATTATTGTAATAGATATCTTCTCTGCTAGAGGCTGCCCCTCGAAGAGGAAAGTGAACATTGATTCCTATCAATAAAGGTATTATTTTGGTGTTGTGGTTCCATATATTTTGTTGTTTCGTTTTTGTTCTCTAAAGTATTTTAGTTTTTTGTTGTTGTTCCATTGTTAATTACTGCAGTATTTATCTTTTCTTCTATTATAATAGGTCTGATACATAACAAGTGGTATCATAGCACTTTACTTGGTAGGAATTATGGGTTAAAACAAATTCAGGGTAGAGATGTATTCTGGCATCTTAAAACTACAGTGATCTCTCTTTCATCCCATAAATCCATGATCGGGGAAGCATACACGCAAGAAATACAAGATATTTTTAATATCACATTGTTGGACACCCCTGTAACCCTTGTTGGTACCCCTTCAAGTGGTAGTGCATCATACAACACTTGTATATAGACTGTCCTAGGTATCATGAAACCCTCCATAGATCAACTGATCGATCTCTTGACTATTATAGTGCCATTGAGAACAACACTTGAGAAGATACTCTAGTACCTAGGTAATCACGTAGTATAACTAAGGGTATGGTCTACTTGCCTTAGTTGGTTCCATGAGATATTGGACCGATTACTATTGTTCAACCCCGCATGTATATCAGAGAGTTATAGCACAGTGAAAAACCTTGTCTATAGAAACCATAAACTCTAATGGGAAGGAAAAAGAAAAGGAACAGACAAGATCTATTATCGTGCAACATTGCCTCCTGCATTCAGGTTTTGAAATTACTACACATTTCTTCCTATTAATTATTTGGGAATTTAACCACTACAATACTATTCAGATCAGAGTATAACTCTTCATGAGTAAAAAAAAGTATGGGTCCTACCTACACCATTATTTGAGACCTAGCCCATTGGATTCCTCTCTTCGCCTTGATCGCAGTGGTACCTACCATTTTAATCCTTTTTTTTCCAGTGGACCCGATCCGTTCTAGGCACGCTTATTTGGAACCTATCCCATTGACTTCCTCTCTTTGCATTGATCATCATGGTACCATTCACCAGTAACCCCTTTATAAGCAGCCACACCCAACCCCTTTCCCATCCCAATGGCCCACACCCGTAGCCAAGAATGGGAATATTGACTCACTGCCCTGGACAAAGCTAATGAGAAAACCAGGACTGATATTTCTTCCCTTACTTCCAATATTGCTAGCATCAATACCTGGCTTGCTCCGGTCGAATCACTTCCCACATCCATAACCCAATTGATAGCCATGTGTCAACAATACCAAGACGTAGTGAACAATTTGACCACATTGTTTAAGCATTACCAAGATACCTTATCTTCTACCACACTTTACAACCTCGAAGGAATTGAATCCTCCCATTCCACATATTTTCCTTCCAATGACTTTCAACGGGACCTGTGTCTCCCTAGAGTGGAGGTGAAAAACTTTGATGGCTCAGATCCCACAAGCTGGGTCACTCAAATGGACCACTATTTCTCTTTGCACGACATTACTGATGAGTTTTCCAAACTCTGGTATGGTGTTCTCCATCTAGATCCTGAATGTTGGCAATGGTGGCAATGGAGAAAAAATGTACGCCAAGGGTATGTGGCTTGGACATAATTTGTTGCAGATATTTATGAACACTTTGACAACGACACCCACCATTTAGGTCATTTGAGCAAGTTGAAACAATATGGCACAGTGGAATACTTTATAGTTTCTTTTGAGTGTTTGGATTTCCGCATGGAGGGCGTATTTGATGCTTTTGGGGGGGAATGCTTTATCAGTGGCCTCAAGGATGAGATCCATGCCCACATCCTCATGGCTCTCCCTCATAGTTGGGTGGAAGATACTAAAAGAGATAAGGAAGAAAAATAGGTTGTCTCTTCTCAAACCAAAAAAACCTCCTTTATTCCCTTCCCTAAGCCCTACAATCTCTCCCCTCCTCCCACTCCACTGAAGATCCAAAAATTGACCTAGGAAGAAATGATTGAATTCCAACTCAAGGGCCTTTGTTATAATTGTGATGACAAATATTTTTTGGGCACAAGTGTAAGGAGAAAAATATTTTTATGGCCATCTCTGAGGATGTTTCTCAAGAAGAGTTATAGGTCCCCCTTGTGGCATAGTTACCCAGGCAATTTGATCTTACTCCGCCCTCTGACCCCCCATAATTACAACTAGTCATTTCACTTAATGTTCTCATTGGCTTCTCTTCTCCCCAAACCCTCAAGCTAATTGGCTACATTAAGCACAGGAAGGTCATCATCCTCATTTAAAGTGGCAACACCCATAATTTTATTCATTGTCACATTTCCCAAGAAACCAATTTATATATCTATTCAGTCAATAACTTTCAAATCATTATTTCCAATGGAGGTTGCATGAAATGTGGGGGTAGTTGTGAAAAAGTTTGTGAAAAAGTGTGTCTCCAAATTGGTGAGTATAGCATGAAATATCATATGTTTTCTATCGACATGGGTGGTTGTGACATTGTGCTTGGTGTGTAATGGTTATGTATTATTGGCCCCATCCTCATGGATTTTAATGAATTAACCATACAACTCCACCAGGTGATCCATCAATATAAGTTCCAAGACAACACAACAAGCTCCCCTGAGATCATCAGTTCCCATCAAATGGAAAAGCTCATCAAAAAAAGTCATTTAAACATTATTTCCCAACTCCATTCCATTCAATCAATTCAGACACCCTTTGTGCATATTGACCTCCAATATATTGTCTCCAAACATCAAGTTTTTTTTTTCACTCCCCATGGACTTCCCCCTTCCTGTGGTGTTCATGATCATTCCATCCCTCTTGTCCCAGGAAGTATTCCTCTCAATGTTTGACCTTATCGTCATATATTTTCCCAAAAGAATGAAATTGAGAAAATTGTTCAATAATTGCTTGCCATGGGTGTTATCCATCCTAGTACCATCCCCTATTCTTCTCTTGTGGTCATTGTACTTAAGAAAGAAGTAACTTGGCGCATGTGTCCCGACATTCACACCCTCAACAAATTCACCATCAAAGACAAATTTCCCATTCCTGTCATTGATGATCTCTTGGATGAATTAAATGGTTCCCAATACTTTACTAAACTTGATTTCCATTCTATCTACCACAAGATAAGTATGAAAGAGGCATACATTCATAATACTACATTTCAAACTCATGAGGGTCACTATGAGTTCTTGGTAATTAATTTCCTTTGGCCTGTGTAATTCTCCCTCCACTTTCCAAAGTCTCATTAATCATGTCTTCCATCCTTTTCTCCATCACTTTGTCTTAGTTTTCTTTGATGATATTCTCATCTATAGTAAAACATGGACAACCCATCTCTCCCATGTGGATCAAGTTCTCCATATACTCTCTCAACACCAAATTTTCCTCAAACAATATAAATGTTTCTTGGGAGCCTCAGAAGTGGAGTACTTGGGTCATATTTTTGGAAAGGATGGTGTTACGGTGGATCCTAAGAAAATTGAATCTAGGAAAGATTGTCCTTGACTCAAAACTCTCAAGATCTTCTGTGGTTTTATGGATTTAACGGGATATTATCGCAAGTTTGTTAAGAATTATGGAAAAATTGTAGCACCTCTTACTGCTCTCCTTAAAAATAATGCTTTCACTTGGAATCCAACAACAGATCAATCATTCCAAGCCTTGAAATAGAACAACTCTTGTCTTGGACCTTCTCGACTTCACAAAGACTTTTTTCCTGGAATGTGATGCCTTGGGGAAAGGAATTGGAGCAGCCCTCATGCAATATGGCTAGCCTTTGGCCTTCACTAGAAAACAAATTTCGGAGTGACATTTGGACCAATCAACCTATGGAAATAAAATTTTGTCTATTTTGTATGTTGTGGATCTCTAGCGCCTTTATCTATTCGGGAAACACTTCCAAATTAAAACAAATAATCAAATCCTCAAGTATTTTTTAGAGTAACGACTTTCATCCCCGGAGAAAAAAAAATGGGTTACCAAGCGATTTGGATATGATTATGAGATCATTTACAAGAAATGAAAATAAATTGTGGTCGTTAATGCTCTTTCCAGGAAATATGAAGATGAAGGGTCCATGTTTTTCCTCTCCCTCATTATACCAAATTAGCTCCAAGATGTTCACCAGGAATTACTGCAAGATCCCAAAATTTCTCGTATGATGCAACAATTGCAAGACAATTCGTCAGCTTCTCCATGGTACTCTTGGCACAATAATGATATTCACTACAAAGGCCATCTATATTTAAGAAAATATTCACAACTTAAATCCATGGTACTTTACGAGCTTCATGTTGCAACCACAACTAGGGATTCAGGGTTTACTAAAGCTTATGAAAGGGTCAAACATTCTTTTTTTCTGGGATGGTATGAAATAAGAAATTCGTACCTTTGTAGTTGAATGTGATGTCTACCAACGTAACAAGGGAGAAACAGTCAAATCCCCAGGCACACTACAACTGCTTCCAATTCCACCAGCTATTTGGAAGGATATTTCTATGTATTTAATTGTTGGCTTACCTAAATCGGGAATTAATTCAGTCATCATGGTGGAAGTTTATCGTCTTTCCAAATATTCTCATTTTTGTTCTCTTCAACACCCATTCACTGCATCCATAGTGGCTCAAATTTTCATTGATAATATCTTCAAGCTTCATGACATGCCTCATTCTATTGTCTCTAACCGAGATCCTACTTTCACCAACAATTTTTGGCAAGAATTGTTCAAGCTATAGGGAACCTAATTGCATCTTAGCACAACCTATCATCCCTAGATTGATGGCCAAATTGAATTTGTCAATAGGTGTTTGGAAACATATTTGAGGTGTTTTGCATTTGAGAGGAAAAATCAATGGGCTCAATGGTTACCCCTAGATGAATGGTGGTACAACACATAATAACATGCAGTTACTCACATGACTTGTTTTGAAGAAGTATACGAAAAAAATCCACCATCGTTTCTCTCATACATGCCTGGTTTATAGAAGGTTCGAGAGGTTGAAAAACATCTTACAATCCGAGAGGCTATGTTCCATGCCCTCAAAGAAAATTTGGTCATGGCTCAGAATCGCATGAAGCAACAAGAAGATCAAGTTCGTTCCAAACGTCAATTTTCTGAAGAGGACCGTGTGTTTCTTCAACTGCAATATTATAAGCATACTTCACTCAAAGTTGAACACTGTCAGAAACTTGCTCCCAAATTTTATGGTCCTTATACAATTCTCAAGAAAGTGGGACTGCTGGCCTATTAGTTAGCTTTGCCCAATCATTCTAAGCTCCATATTGTTTTTCATGTCTCATGCTTAAAGAAGGTGATTGGAACTAAGTGTCAAACTCAAACCAGACTCCCTGATTTATATGAATAAGGTTCCATCTAGTTGCATCCACAAGCATTCTTGGACCAACACGAGTGTCATTTTCGTCAACGCACCATCAAGGAAGTGTTAGTACAATGTAAATATACAACTCCAAAAGATGCCACATGGGAGCCAACCACCATTCTACAACAATTTTATCATCTCAATCCTTTAGGACAAGGCTATTCTTCAAGGGGGAGGGCATGTTAGGGACCTAACCTCCCTAAACCCCCTCCCTAACCTACTCTTATTTGTTAATAAGTCCTATTTAATAAATGAGAACAAGTCAATGTAAGAATACCTAATAGAAGCTTCCACTTCTAGAAAGTTATTCCTTTAGAATGTTCTTTAGAAGATATAATTAGTATAAATAAGAGTAGGAGGAATGATAAGTCCTTGTATTGATAATTGTTGTAATAGAAATCTACTTTGTTGGAGGTTTCCCCCTCGAAGAGGCAAGTGAACATTGTTTCCTACCAATAAAGGTATTATTTTGGTGTTGTGGTTCCATATATTTTGTTGTTTCGTTTTTATTCTCTATAGTATTTCAGTTTTATATTGTTGTTTCATTGTTAATCACAACAATATTTCTCTTTTATGCTATTATAATAGATATGGTACCTAACAACATGTAAGGGATGGTATAGACCTTGCTTCCTGTTGTTGGGCTTGCTGGTACAACAAAGTATGCATCCTCTAATATACCATGCTACATCTTCTTGCATTATGGGCCAATGCACATATCTATGTCAGTTGGAAACTGTCTCCCCAACACCAAAATGTTTTGCAACCTTGAAGGTGTAAGCCTCTCTGATAAGCTACAATCATTCACCTTTAGGAACATAGAGCTTATCGAGCTTGTAGAGTAAACCATCCTAGAAATGATAATCAATGATTACAACACCTTATTCTATATGAATTTGGCCTTGTAGTTGTTGAAACACCTCCTTTAAGTCCTCATATTTTGTGTATGCCTCTTTGTATGCATCATGGGTAAAATGCTCCATTTGCATTAGAGTTCCCAAAGTTGTAATCTTAGATGTGGGTGGTCGTGAAAGCATGTCTTCCAAATTATTTGTTCTACCCTTCTTATACTTTATGACTAAATGAAATTGTTGTAAAAACCCCATCCACTTGTAATGTCAGGTTTGTTGTAGCTTACTCTGGGACTACAAATATTGTAGTGGTCGTTGATCTGTGTGGATGATGGTCGTCTTTCCCATCAAATAGTGCTTCCACTTTTTGATATATTGTACCAAGTCATAGAGATCCTTTTTGTAAGTAGGGTAGTTGAGAACCACCCCATGAAATACCTCATAATGATAGTAGTCGGGCCTTCCTCCCTGCATCATTACTGCTCCCATGACATACCCACTTGCATATTTCTCCACTTCAAAAGGATTCAACAAATTTGGTAGTGTGAGCACTAGTTCTTGACTGATATTTATTTTAACCTCATCAAAGGCCTTCTATTGATTCTTCCCCCATTGGAAACTCTTAACTCTGTTTGTTATGGCGTGGAGTGGTGCAGCTACCGCTGAAAATAAAACTATGAAATTTTGCAAGTATTGTTTCGCCCCAAAAAACTCCTAACTTAAGTGAAATTTGTAGGAATTGGACATTTCATGATGGCCTCCATATTTGTGGGATCTATATTGAGCTCCCCTCCACCGATCACATACCCAAAATACACCAAACATTGTTGAGCAAACTCACATTTCTTGATATTTTCTAGCAGTTGGTGTTTTTTCAAAGTCTCTAACACCTACATAAGATGTGACATATGCTCATCCCAAGTAGCACTATAAACCAATATATCATCCAAATAGAAAATAAAAAATGAATCTAGATAAGGGTGTAAAACATCCTTCATTAGTCTCATAAATGTAGTCAGATCATTTCATAAATCAAATGGCATAACCAACCACTCATACAAACCTTGCCTTGTTTTGAAGGCAGTATTCTGGGTATCTTCTTTTTTGAATCGTACCTAGTGATATACTGATTTCAAATCCAGTTTAGTGAAGTACTTGGCATGGTGCAATCGGTCCAATAGATCATTGATCCTTGGAAGGGGCTACCATTTATTCAATGTAATCTTTTTCAATGCCTTGTAATCAATACACATTTTCCAAGTCCCATCCTTCTTGGGCACAATTATGATGGTGACCCTTAAGGTGAGGTACTTGGTCAAATTACACCCTACTCCAACAATTGTTGCAATTGATTCTTCACTTCATTCGCTTCCATAATGGACTGTCTATAAATCCCAATATTTGACAATGGGGAGCATAGGAACAATTTTATTTTGTGCTCCACTTCCCTCTTGGGTGGTATCCCTTTAAGATCCTAGAAAATTCCTTTGTATTTATATAGAAACTCCTCCAACTGTTGTTTATTCTCTTTAGTACACCTCTCCTAGGATGATTTCACTCTCATTGACTCATCATTAGACTAATTTTATTTTAATAAAAGTAAAAAATATTTCTTACTAGAATTAATCAACTTCTTGGCTTGATTGGCACTTACCAATGATATATTTGACTTGCCTTTATGTGCATTGATGATGTAGGAATTCTCATTCTTGATTAGTTGGTATTGGTTGTCTCTCTACATGAATATTGCATCCCTCATATACATGTAAGGGCTTCCAAACACTACTCCACATACATCAAGGGGCACCACATCCAATTCCACTTCATCAATAAAATCAACACTTCTAACAAATTTTATATTACAATGTTTTGTTACCTTTATATATGCATCCTTGCTTACCCAACCTAATGTATATAGGATAAGATGATTGTGATCCTCCAATCCAAGCTTGTTGACCATATCTTCTACTATGATATCATCCTATGAACCAAAGTCGAACAGTGCATCTGTCTTGGTCTTCTTGATCTGAATCTTGATGTGGAAGAGCTTGGTCATCTCCTTCTCTTCCTGGTGATGAAGGCTACTCAAATTCACCTCCTTTTGCACCGATGTGCATACAATATTTTCATCAACATCCGAGCTACTTTCAAATTGATTTCTTGAATCTTTGGCTAGAAAGTTATTTTTATTTCCTTCCTTCTTGTGATTCTTCGGGTTCATCTTTGGATATAGTTTCCAACATTTTTCCTCGATGTGACCATCAATGTTTCAATGATTGCAATAGTTGTTGGGATCTTTACTCTATTGTGTAGTGGTTGTTTTCTTCTTATATTTTCCCCCTTTCCACTTCTTCTTCCCATCCTTGGAAGCTTCCTAGTGCTCTTTCTACTTCAAACCACTTGGCTTCCCCTTCTTTTCTCCTATGTTTAACAGGTATTTTGCTTGTACACAAGCCTCATCCATTGTCCTTGGTTTGAATAGCATCACCTGCTTTCATAGATGACTATGTAAACCCCCTAAATAATTGATGAGTACATATGGGTTCTTGGGAGAGATACCCAACATGATGTACATATTTTTGAACTCAGTGGTGTATTCTTGTACACTATGCCCCTGTCTTTGCCTGAAGTAATGCCACTGGATCCATTGGTCCTCTACATACCCGATAGGGTAAAATTGAGACTTAACGAGGGTTTTTAAGTCCTCCCACCTAGTTATTGTTGGATCACCCTCTAGCCTAAGTGTTTCCATATGTCTTTCCCACTAAGTTAAAGCATGTCCCTCTACCTTCAATATAGCAAATGAAATATTTTTTTCTTCATCTATATGGTGAATGCTAAAATAAACTTCTAGTTGTTGCAACCAATAATTTAGTTTTAATGCATCGATCTCACCTTGATATGGATTTATGTCCACTTTCACTTCCATCTTGAATAGGTATTGTGAAGGGTTCATGGCACTCGAACTCGACTGCCCTTTCTTGGATTATTTCTGCGACTCCTTTCCCAAGTCTTCATGATCTTCTAATTTCCCCTCTGATCTATTCTTAGAGTTAGAGCCTCCATCATCTCCAAACGGTCTAAGCTTGATTTCTAGAGCCACCACGAGGAGGTTCATATTGCGACTAATGTCGACAACTTGTGCTTCTAGCTGCTCAAATATCTCTTATGTTGGATCTTGAGGGTTATTATGAACAAACTCATCTACCATCGCTAGGGTTTCTATGACTTATATTTAAGACAACTTCTAGATCCTACAACTTCCCACAAATACCCAAAATAAAAACCTACTTTGATACCAATATGATCTGTAAATTTTCGTGGATATTCCACTGGAACATTTCATCACAACATATCTAATAAAAAATATTGAAATATTTACTATTACGATTATTTTTCCTTCAGATCTTAGAATACTTAGTTATTGATTTTTTGCTTTTGCATGAAAAAGATAAAATGTGGAAAATAGAGAATAGTAAAATACTATCACACCATCTACAAATAAACACAAGATATGACCTGGAAAACCCACTATGGGAGAAAACCTAGTTAGAAGGTGAGGTCACTTTCCTCTATTTTCTTTGGTATAGAAATGATGCAGGTACAAAGAAAGAGGCACTCTATTTGGAGTTTCCTTTGACCTGTGGCCTATATGGAAGCTAAAAAATCTATCCTCATCTATTATTCTCATAGAATATCACTATCATATGTTTTCCTCAACTATGGAACAAGATACAATGCAAAAGAATGGATCTCCTTCTCCTCCTAGTGGCTTGGTTTTTAACATAGCTCAATAGCCAACTAGGGATAGGTTTTTGACTTCCTCAACCTTCAATTGTGATAAGGTTTTGAACCTTCTAGAATGTTATTAGAAAATCCACTATATGGCTAGCCCCACATGTCTAAGTAATGGAGGTTGACGTGGCATCCACTCACACCATGGTGATCAATATGTTAGGTCAACTTGCATGACACATAACTTTCTCATACGAACTTCGATTGACAAACGGTATGTGTTGTTGGAAAGGTGTCAACCTATAGAATTTACAATATTCCTCTATAGTAAGTTTTGGATAAAAAAAAAGGTGATTTGATGCCTCAAAATTTCTTCGGAAGATTTCTAACTATTATTTGGACCCAAATTTCCAAATTTGGACCAACCAATAAAATGGCCCTGCAAGCTGATTCCTCCAATTTTTCCACTTGAAAAGTAGTGAGATATATGGAAAATAATATAATGATCCAATTTAGACCAACCATCTAGTCATGCAATGAACTTAGTGCACTTGAGAGTATGGGATAAATTTAACGAAACATATTTAAAATATGATTAGTTTGTATCAATTTAATTATATAAGTTAAGGATTGAATTCCACTATTGGTCCTAAGGTTTGCACCTTACTACTAAGGGTAGAGCTAGGACACCTTAGTTTTTGGAATGATTGGTTTTTTGTAAGTTTTTGTTTGTTTGTTTTGATGGTCAATTGATATATGAGGTTCAAGGGAAGGGGTCTAGTTGGACTGTTCCACAGTACTCTCCACAATGTTTCTCTTATATAGTGGCATGTATTATGGTGTAGAAGATACAAGATATAAAGTATAATAGAAACACTGACCAACATATTATTTGTCACTTGCAGCTAGAAAATTTAGATATAACACATTGCATTGAACCAAAAACAACATTTGGAATATACTTCTCAACAGGTTGTAAGCAAATTAGATGAAAGAGAAAGAATATTTTCTTTGCAATACATTCAACATGCATTCAAATAAGAAGAAAAGACAAGCAAGATTGAGAAAAAGACAACCTGTTCACTAGAAATTATATTCACTGAGTAGAAAACTTTGTGGATCTTTACACTTCATAATCCCAGTCTTTATCCTGATATCTTGATACACCCCAAAAAAGCTAACCCTATTACATTCTCATATTCTTCTATTTATCCATCAAAAGGGTTCGAATACCTATATGAGATCTAGGGATAAACTATTCATTACAGTCAAATATGTAGATATCAACTTCACCATTCAGTTCTAATTACTTTTCAAAAAACACTTCATGCATTGAGTGAAGTAGAGTTCAAGTGTTAATTTCTATGGATAACTCCCCCTTTTTGCCCACAACTTCGACCTAATAAAAACGTTTTTTTTATCAAAAAGAAATTACATTGCAACTAGATGTGGTATCTGAACTAAAACAAAATATTCTATAACTAGAACTAGAGTCATTACTGATAACAAAAAGTGTAAGATTTGCACAACAAGAGTCTTGAAAGGCTGGAACTTGTTGTTGACTTTGCATGGATGCACATGTATGTAAATAACTAGATAAAAACCTTTAACACTGGTAAACCAAGCTTGCAAAGGCTTTAAATTCTCTTGCTTATTGACAACAACAGACATTCCATGATCTCCTTTAGGAACATGCAGGTATTTTGGTGTTTCTTCTGCAAATTTTGATATTTTTCTGTAGTTTTGAATGTTGCATATCGAGATCTTGATTTTGTTGTTGAAGCTCTTGAATCTAATACCTCATATTGTCATTATTTTTTATGAGGGATTGCACCTGCTAATTATTATCATTCATGTCCCTGACACTTTCAATTTTAGGCTTGATATCTGCCTTTACTTTGCTCCCATTTTTAAATTCATTCTCTTCCTCAGCAACAGGCCTATTGAGATCAATGGAGAGCTTAGCTTTCCTTGGTCTCATGATCCAAAAATGAAGGTATTACTGATAAATTGCAAGTTAGTTTAATGTACTTTATGCATCGGATCAATAAGAATGCAAAATACATAAACTTATTATCTTGTTGCGGAATATCAAATGTAACTTTTACTTGATGCTTATCAATGAATAAAGAGATCAACCATTAATATCCATGCTGAAAATTAAGATAATAGAACAGCAAAACAGAAAGAGAAATAGAGACAAGAGGTTGATAGCGGAGTTCACCAATCGTTGGCTACGTCTCTGGGCCCGCTTCCAAGTGGAGGACCTCTTTATTGCTCTTTAAAATGCTCAAAGTTATCTTACAATTGCTCTTTGTTGTTACATAACATGCTTTAGATATGTTGTACAAAACCTCCTTTCTCAGATTCATGCATGCATCATCAAACTCCTCTCAAGAACATGGCAAAAATACCTCTCAAAACATGAGAAAAGGCCAAAATTTACAAACTGCTCCTTCAAAACCCTGAATCAAAAAAGTCTCCTCAAGGCTTCAAAAAGCCTAGTTTATATATATTTTTAAGGCTCAGATGAGGAATCCCAACTTCCCTCAAGATCTGGCCTCTTTTTGGGATCAAATCCCCCTTCAAATTGCCTCAAAATCCTCAAAAAACCAATTTTTGGGCATAATATCAGTCAAAATCCCCAAAAACTATACAAAAAACCCATTTTTTCTAAAAATTACATAGTGTAGCCCCCTAGTTCTAGACGCGCGCCCCCTATAGTTGGTCATATGAACCCATATGGCCAAGTGCCATCCCTTTGGGTTGCGCATTGGCCCTCTAGTTGCGCTAGCTCATGGTTATGTGGCTCATTACATGGGATCAGGGTCATATCCATGCGTTCGTGGTTAGGTGAGGCGCCCACGCCCTTTTCGGTGGTCACACATTGAAATATAACTATGGGATGGGGCTTAGCCCCAACCCCCCTTTCCGTCACCATATAATATATGCAAATTTAAATAAATTTAAACTTGTTTCATTTAATAAGTAACATGTGTGGCACGTTGGTGTTGGGTCATTTCTCAAAGTGTGGGCTTGGTGAGTGGTCGTGAGTTCAAAACCCATGGACCCCCAAACATTTTTTAAAACTTTCCATACGTGTTCTGACTGGGTGCCACGTGGCTGCCCATGCCTGGGCCACGTGGCACCACCACATTTGCCCGAATATTGACAAGTGTCACTCTGCCATTGGTCCAAGTCTGCATCATTTGCCCAGTCAAATGTTTCCACTTATCTTTGCCACATCAGAATTATGAGATAGCTTTGGTGATGTCATGCTAACGTCATCATTGACTTTTTCCAGTTGACCCTTTGACTTTTTAGCTGTTTGAGAAAACAGTCAAAGTGCGATAACTCTCGCATACAACGTCCATTTGAGAAAGTAAATATACTAACATAATCAGCGCGATGAGACGGTCGCAATGTAATTGGTTTCATTCAATTATGAGAACTTTGATTTTTGATCATTTTCTGAGCCTAGGGAGCCTTCTGGATCATTCCTCCCCACTTTGGAAGCTTTTGGACCACCAAAAGTCTACTTTTACTCAGGTAAGAAGTGAGGGTACTGCCTCCCCACTTGTCCAGTATCGTCCATCCTTTCTGCTTGGAAAATAATCACCTGACTAATCACAACAAGCATGAAAACTGAGATAACATTGTTTATCAAAGTAATCATCCCATCAATTTCACAATCATCTACATTCCTTTTCGCAATTAGCAGCCATACACCACTGAATAGCAGCAAACTAATCAACAATACTAGAAATTCTAATGAGAATGAAAAAACATGCTTCCCCTTTTGAACATGAACAGTAATCAAGTTATGCAGTTGAACCTTATGTTGTACCTCCGGTGACACTTCATGATTATGCGAATCATATTGAATCATATCATGTTTAGCATCACTAACTTCATGTTTTGTTATAGACATAAGTTTTAAACTTTTGCTTGCATTTACCATTCTTTTTAACTGCCCTGTAGCTGCAAAAGACCTGTTAGTTGTCATACGATGAGCATGAACAATGTACTCTTTCCTATCTTTCTTGAAGCAATATTTATTATCCTCACTGTAGAATATGGATTTTCTATCACAAAGGTAGGGGCTTCCCAAGACAATCCCACATATTTCCAATGGCAATATATCAAGCTCTACTTCATCATGATACTTAGAAGTGATTGCAAACATAATTTTACATTGATTGGTTACTTGCAAATTTTTATCACCACATATCCATCCCAATGGATATGGTTTAGGATGTGACTTAGTTTCAAGTCCCAAGTTATTTACAGCATCTTCACTGATTAGATTGGCTTGTAATCCACTATCTACAAGAGTATCAACTTTAACATTATGTGTTATAACCCTTATGTGGAAAAGTTCATTCCTTTTACACTCATCATTTACATTAACTGATATAGAAGAGCTAGTACTTGCAACAAAATTTATACCTCGGATTCCCATAGCTACAACCTGTGTCTCATCACCGGAATTTGATCCAAGATCCACTTGAACTGTCGTAATTGTGGTATTCTTATTTCCATGGTTGGCATACTTCTTTGGCTTCATGTCAGGATGCAAGCCCCAACAATGATCTTCATCATGGCCTACTTTCTTGCAATGCTTGCAAGTAGGCTTCTCCTTTCTTGTTGTGGCTATCTTCTTCTCTTTCCTTTTCTCTGCATCCTTTCTTTTCCAAGTATATATAGAAACACTATCACCAACATTCCCTTTTCTTGATTCAATGTGAATGGCTTGTACACATACTTCATCAAAGTTAGAAGGATTTAACATAAGAATAGTGTGCTTGAGATAAGAATGTAAACCACCAATATATTTTAGGAGTGTCTTTTGTGTATATAAAGGAATACCCAAATTTAAAGATTTCTTACGAAATATTTGAGTATATTCTTTTACACTTTGACATTTTACTTGCCTTCAACTTTCCCAATTCATCATTTCTTGTTGCATGTAAGCTAAAGGGTAAAATTGTTGTTTTAATGCAATAACAAAATCATTCCAGGAAGAGATTGTCTTACCACTTTTCTTATGATCATCTCTAGTTCTTCTTTCCCACCATATGAGAGTTTTGCCTCCCATTTTGAGACTTTCTAGTTGGATATTAGTTTCATAATCAACAATATTGTGTATCCTGCAATAGACTTCTAATTGTCTCACCCAATTATCTAGCTTTTCTGCATCTAATTCACCATCATAAGTGGGTAATTGAAACTTTACATCTAACTTTAATAACGACATATCAGAAGAATGATGAGTTTTTTTAGATTTCTTATCCTTGAAGGAATGTACACTTGCTTCATTATTAGATGATGAGGATGAAGGAGAAGAAGGTTCTGAAGGTCCACCACCTCCAACTCCTCCTTCTGCTCTTACTAAAGATTCACCTTCTTCAACTTTTGGATTTCTTCATTGTCCTCATTCATGATAAATATCCTCTACCATGGCTTGCATCAATTTAAAGGCCTCGAAGATATCGTCCTCAGATGCATAAGGACCTAACTTCCTCGATGAAGACATCTCTTGTTTAAGAGCCTCAAGTTGACCTTCTCCTCGCTTGAGTTTTGATCTCGTGAGCATCCAATGCTTGCAATTCCTGTCAAACCTTCAAAACCAAATGCTCTGATACCATAGACTTGATCCAAAAATGAAGGTATTACTGATAAATTGCAAGTTAGTTTAATGTACTTTATGTATCAGATCGATAAGAATGTGAAATACATAAACTTATTATCTTGTTGCCAAATATCAAATGTGACTTTTACTTGATGCTTATCAATGAATAAAGAGATCAGCCATTAATATGCATGTTGCAAATTAAGAGAATAGAACAGACAAATAGAAAGAGAAATAGAGACAAGAGGTTGATAATGGAGTTCACCAATCATTGACTACGTCTCCGGGCCCGCTTCCAAGTGGAGGACCTCTTTATTGCTCTTTAAAATGTTCAAAGTTCTCTTACAATTGCTCTTTGTTGTTACATAACATGCTTTAGATTTGCTATGCAAAAGATCCTTGCTCAGATTCATGCATGCATCATCAAACTCCTCTCAAGAACATGGCAAAAATGCCTCTCAAAACATGAGAAAAGGCCAAAATTTACAAACTGCTCCTTCAAAACCCTACATCAAAAAAGTCTCCTCAAGGTTTCAAAAATCTTGGTTTATATAGTTTTTAAGGCTTAGATGAGGAATCCCAACTTCCCTCAAGATCTGGCCTCTTTTTGGGATCAAATCCCCCTTCAAATGGCCTCAAAATCTTCAAAAAACCAATTTTTAGGCATAATATCAGTCAAAATCCCCAAAAACTATACAAAAAACCCATTTTTTCTAAAAATTATACAGTGTAGCCCCCTAGGGCTGGGAGCGCACCCCCTATAGTTTGTCATATGAACCCATATGGCCAAGCGCCACCCCTTTGGGTTGTGCGTTGGCCCTCTAGTTGCGCTAGCTCCTGGTTCTGTGGCTCATTGCATGGGATCGGGGTCCTATCCATGCACTGGTGGTTAGGTGAGGCACCCGCACCCTTTTCAGTGATCACACATTGCAATATAACCATGGGTTGGGGCTTATCCCCATCCCCCCTTTCCATCACCATATAATATATGCAAATTTAAGTAAATTTAAACTTATTTCATTTAATAAGTAACATGTGGGGCGCATTGGTGTTGGGTCATTTCTCAAAGCGTGTGCTTAGTGGGTGGTCGTGGGTTCAAAACCCATGGACCCCCAAACATTTTTTAAAAATTTCCATACGTGTTCTGATTGGGCACCACATGGCTGCCCATGCCTGGGCCACGTGGCACCACCACATTTGCCTGAATATTGACAAGTGTCTCTCTGCCATTGGTCCAAGTCTGCATCATCTACCCAGTCAAATATTGCCAATTGTCTCTGCCACATCAGCATCATGAGATATCTTTGGTGATGTCATGCTGACGTCAGCATTAACTTTTTGCTAGTTGACCCTTTGACTTTTTAGCTGTTTGAGAAAATGGTCAGAGTGCGATAACTCTCGCAAATGGCGTCCGTTTGAGAAAGTAAATATATTGTTGAAATCAGTGTGATGAGTCGATCTCAATGGAATTGGTTTCATTCAATTCTGAGAACTTTGATTTTGCCTGGGGAGCCTCCTAGATCATCTCATGTCATACCTGGGCTTCTTCTCAGGTTTGTCATCAATTATGTCTTTCACATGTTCATGTACCATCAACATTTTCCCGTTTTCCTATAGTTTGGTATTTTCTACAACCTATTATAGGGCATGCTCTGATTCTAGACTAGTTTCTTCAAAATCATGTTCAGGGTGTGGACCAATTTCCATCAAATCTTTCACTTGGTGTGGACCAGTGATGAACTCTACTTCCAAATCAACAGGTTTAACACCTGAGGTCTGTCCATTATTGTGTTTCTTATTGGTCTTTCCTATTAGAATTTATTTCAAGGTGTGGATGGCCATTTCCTCCATGTTGGTAAATTCATAGGGGTCTTCATCAATGTCTTGATCTTCATTCACAATAGGCTTCTGCTCCTTGAGGGATGGATCAAACAAGGATTTTGAGTTTATCCTCAACTGGTTGGTCAACCTAGTCTTCTGATTGGGTTTGCTTAGAATTTCTAGGACCTGTTTCCCCTTTTTATTTATGCCCTGTTTTATTAGGAGCCTCTTCAATTTGTGTGTCAAATAACACAAATAAAGTTGCAACTACTTCGGGACTGACCTTCTTATTCCTCTTTTCTTCACTTGATTTCAATTTAGTATTTGTATCTCCCTACCTAGCAATGAGAACAAGTTCGACCTCAAGATGTTCAGGAGGTGGTTGGATTGTTGGGAAGGCTTGTTTTTCTCCCTTTCTGACATAATTTATGGCATAAACTTTACCACTTTATTTGTCCCTCTGTGTCACTCTAGATGACCTCAATTGCCTCTGAGGTATTTCTTCTTTTTCTAGAGTGATGGATATTTCTTTTTCTGATCTAGTTCTTCTTTTTGCAGGTAAGGTATTTTCTTTGGCATGTTGGATGGCTTTGGATGAACTCCCAAGTTTTGTGGAAACCCTAGATGCCTGGGGAACTTCAACCTCCTGCTCTTCTGGTTTTTGCTCAATTTATTTCTCTCCTAGTTGCTAAGTGTCTAACACTTCTTCCTATAACCCTAGAGATTCTAGAAATTTTTTCCAAGAAATTCTCAATTCACTGAGAGAAAAAAGAACCAATATTTTTATAAACCCTTGATCGTATAGTCTTCTGTTAGTAGTTGTTGGATAGTTATGAACTCATTTGGAAGTCTTTGTTAGGATTTTGAGAAGGTAGAATGGGAGGTTCATCTCTTTGTCACCATTTAAATGCATGATAAATTTGAGATGGTAGCAATGGACAATTGAAAATATACCTTCTCCCGTGATGTATCTTTGTATTGCAGACATGATTCCCCTCCATTCCTCTTTCATCCACTAGATCGGGATGCCCTGACTCCAATTTGGGCTCTGATGCTCTTCTACTAGGAATTGGTTGCATACCTTAGCCAGTAATTTCCATTTCTTAAACCAACTCTCGCCACTGATAGGGAGAGTGCATGCTCCAACAATAAAATGTTATTTTATGTGAATGGTTATGTCCCAATTTGTGTCTGGAATCCGTCAAAGAAAAACAACTAACATAAGAAAAGAAGGGATGACATAAAATGAAATGACTTGACACACAGTGAAGAAGAAGAACTAACTAAGAGCTAAGATGGAAGATGGATAAGATGGTTTGATGAGTATAAGGAAGAGGTACAGGTCTAGGATCTAACATCGACTCCAACTGGGGGTAGAAATTCCCTATGAGGTGATAAGAACAATAGACCTGTGTACCTTAATTATTCATCTCTGCCACCCTACCACCAACCACTTTATTTCCCTTTACCAACCCTGACATTTGCCTTATTTCAACTGAAAACCAAATATTCAACTATACCCCAGTGCCTTTATTGGGCTATGGAGTCTTTAATTCACACTAAACTACCAAATCATATTGAAAACTAAAGAAACTATGTACAGATTGAACCACCTTTGGCTCATCAGGTAAAATAATGCTTCAGGAAGCGCCCATTGATCGGGCTTCCAAAGATCTCAATGTCAGCCAAATTTTGCAATACAAAGGTATTGTTATTCAAAACCTTGGCTACCATAAAGGGGCCAAAACAAAGGTTATCAAACTTATCATGCTTGGGCTTGTCCTCCCTCCTGGCATCCCATCTCAGAACCAAGTCACCTGCTTGAAAAGTATCTTTTTTGGTTTTCATGTCAAAGGTTTCCTTAACCTTACTCTGGTAAGCCTCAATTTTCTCATTTAATATTTCTCTCCTTTGTTGGACTTCAATAATCTGAAAAATCATCCTCTGAATATCATTAGGCTCCTCCACTTCTTCCTACAAAAATTTCAACACTAGTAGACCAAGTTGGGTTGGAAAAACAACATCCACCCCATAGACTAGCTGAAATGGAGAGGTACCCAATGAATTCTTGAAGTTGATCCTATCATCCCATAGGGAATACTTCAATTTGGAATCCCATGCTTTTTTATTTCCATCCAACAGTTTTTTGATAATCTTGATGAGGGTTTTATTTGATGACTCTCCTAACCCATTCCCTTATGGGTAATATGGTGTAGAATGTGTCAAGATAATGTTGTAATTCTCACATAAATCAATCATGGCCTTGGATTTGAATTCCTGAGCATTGTTTGTTACTAGTTTCCTAGGGAATCGAAACCTAGAAAAGATGTGTGTTTCTAGAAAGTTCATGATCACTTTGTGAGTGGAATTCCTGGTAGGAATAGTTTCAATCCACTTTGTAAAGTAATCAGTGGCAGTAAGGATCCACTTGTGCTGTCTAGTGGAGGGTGAGTTTATATCATCAATGAAATCTAGGCCCAATTGTTGGAATGGGCCATTTGCAATAATCGGCTTTAGGGGTAATGAGAGAAAATTATGCTTTCCAACAAATTTTTGACACTCTTCACATGTTTTGACCATGGAAAACACATCAGAAAATATTGCAGGCCAGTAGTATCCAGCCCTTAGAATTTTGAGGGATGTATCTTTCCAATGATGGTGCCCTCCAAAAACTCCTTTATTCATATCAGTTATGACATGTTTTGACTCGTCTTCATCCAGAGACTTCAACAAAATACCAACAGGGTCCTTCCAATATAAATTTTGATTTAAAATGCAGTATTTTACAACCTTTAATTTAAGAGACCTATTTTTGGATTTATCCAACTTTGGGGAGAATTCAAGGTGCTGCAAATAACAAATGATGTATTTATATGAGGGTGAAAGAGAATACTTATCAAATAATTGCGTGGTCTTTTTCATCCTGTATCAGTGGAGAATTAGATTGGTCGAAGACATGTTGCAATTCAAGCACTTTGTAATTTGAATCAAATAACAATTTTGGAAGGCCCTGTCGTTTTACCAGTTTAGTGGGATTTATGCTTAGATCATATTCAAGGAGTTTGACTATACATTTTCCTCTCTTCCCCTCACTATATATATGGACAAGGATCTCCTTTATATTGTTGCTAGGGACATAAGAAGTTATCTTAGACTGCAGAACATAAACCCCAAAGGATTTCAACGCCTTCACTAAGGCATACGATTTCTTTTCCAATATGTCATATTTCAATTCTGCATACCTAAGTGTTTTTATGAAAAAGGAAATGGGATTTTCATACCCTTCTTCATTCTTTTGCAACAATATAGAAACAATAGTCTCCTTAGAGGAAAAATAGAAAATTAGGAATCCTTTGGAGTAATCTAGACTAACCAGGACAAGGGCTTCAATTAGATCTTGCTTTATCCTTTGTAAGGATGACCTCACTTCCTATGTCCATTTGATGTTAGCATCCTTTTTCAGCATGTTTGTAATGGGCCTAATGATCTCGGAAAAATTTGGTACAAAATGCCTCAAGAAGTTTATTTTTCCTATAAAAAACTTTATGGCCTTCTTATTTCTAGAGATGCCCATTTTTTGAATAACATATACTCTCTCTAGGTCTATCTTTATTTCCCCTGCAGATATAATGTGACCTAGAAGATTTCCTTCTAACATAGAAAAATGGGATTTTGGGGGATTCAAAGATATTCCATACCTTTTACATTTTTGAAATATTTGCTTCAGGTGTTGCAGATGTTCATCATCCAATTTTGAAAATATGGTGATCATCAAGCTATGTCACCATGAACTTGTCCTTTTCACCCACAAATGCAATGTCCATGGCCCTCTTAAAAGTGTCGCCTGCGTTCATCAAGACAAAGGGCATTTTGTCATACATGAAGGTGCCCCATGGGGTAGTGAAGGAAATTTTTTCTTTGTCTTCCTCAAACACTACTATTTGATTGTGTCTGCAATAACCATCCAACATGGAAATTGTGTGAGAACCTACCACCCTTTGTAGAATGTGGTCCATCTTGGGTAGTGGATAAATTTTTTTCAACGAGCACATGTTCATGTTTCTGAAGTCCACACATAAGCATATTTCACCACTCTTTTTTCTAACATGCACCAAGTTGTGGCCACCCAATATGAATATCTCAAAGGCATAATGATTTTGGCATCAAGCATCCTTTTCAATTATTTTTCAATAATAGACATCAATAAATGATTAAATTGTCTATTTTCTGCCTAAATGGCTTTGATCCCACCTTTAGAGGAATCTTATGCTAGATGATTTCAATGTCAAAGGTTTTCAGGTCCTCATAAGACCATGCAAAAATATTAGCAAATGTTTTCATAAGGCTGGCATACTTGTCTCTCTACTCATCTGGAAGTGCTTTGGATATCTTGATGATCTTGGGATCTGCAGTTGTCCCAATATTACTGTGTATAACCTCCTTTTCCTAAATTTTAATTGCAGCTTCCTTAGAGACATCATTACTGTAAAAAATCCTCTCCACTCGGACTAATCCCTTTGGAATATGATTTGTTTTCAGTTCCACAATGTTTTTACCAACCACCTTATTCAAAAAAGGAGGTTCCTTTTTATTTTTTGTTTCATCATTCTCATTTTCTTGGTCAATGGAGATATTTGAAAATTCCTCAATAGTTTGCAAAAATCTCTTGAGCTCCAGATCATCACTAAAAACTTACCATTGTTTGACATTTTCTGGTTTGGTTGTCATGTGTCTAACCTCCACCTCATATTTAACATTTGGACCAATGGGAGTCCTAACAGTACTAGCAGCCAGAGATAAAGAGTTTTCCCTTTGATTGGCATCTCTAGGGACAAAAGAAATATTGAAATCCAGAAGAAAAAAAATTGTCAACTATGTCCCATACCTCATACTCAATTGTTTTGTTTGATAAATGTCCTTTACCTGATTAAAAACCAATTCAAAATCACCAAAGACTACCAATTTTTCAATGGCCATATCCTTTGCAGCTCTCAACCCCAGCACTAAGGCTTCATACTCTGTTGTTTTGTTGGTGTTTTCAAATTCTAATTTATATGAGAGTGAAACCACTTCCTTTAAAGGGGATATAAGGACTATGCCAACACCAGAGACCTCCTTTGAAGATGATCCATCAAAATACATCTTCTATATTTCATTCATTCCCTTAGCCTACCTCTGGATGATTACTGCATTTGCTAACTGATAATTTTGGAGCATCATCATTGATATGAAAAATAGATGAGCCAATTTCATATTCTATAGCATAGATAGGATGATTACCTGGATTCTGATGATCACTCACAATGTAATCCAATCTGAATTCTCTGTAGAATCTTCTATGTTCTCCTCTGAAAACATGGATGGTCACATATGTAATATCTATATGCAGATATCCTCCCACTTTATTGGCCCAAGACCTGGATAAAATCATGCCAAACTTGGGAGGTATATCAACTACAACAATATCCATTACCAGACTTTCCATTGGAAACTGAGATAGAGAAACAACCAGATACTTAATTACTCCCAAACATTTAACCTTTTTAGAATCAAATCAGTAAATTTCTTGGTATGGCTTGGTAATTTCTAACCTTAGATCTTCCATGACAACCTTAGGAATGACATTATGTGAGGCCCCAGAGTCCATAAGGTAGTTGTGCAGGATTTTGTCATGGACATTCAAGGATATGTAAAAAGGTGGGGAAGCATCAGACCCATCTTCAATATGTCGACCAACAGTGATAGAAAGATTATCATATTGCAAGCTTATCACATAATATGAGATAGAAGAAGCAGGTGGCTTCAAAACTTTCATGATAGAAATCTTGAAAGGATCATTTTTCATTAACTCTGTCAAAGCTACATGAATCTTGTTTTTTCTTAACTCATGTTCTATATTAAAAGAAGTTACATGTATGTCCACTTCTTTCACCTTTGAAATAACATGTTTAGTTGGTTGTTGTTGATCTGATTTGTTTCGTGTGTCTTTGTTTGGACCTTGCTTGGGTCTAAGGTTTGATTTATTGTGATGAGATAGTTCTTCTGGATTCATCGCATTGGTTTTTTCATATTCGACGTTTCGGACCAAACAAGTGTGGTCCATCATAAGGAAAGTATTATGAGAAATGAAGGAAAAATGATTTAACAATTGTAAATAAATACTTGAAAAATTATTATGAAGAGCCGACTTGTTAAAAGTGAAATCAATAAATAAATATTATTTATTCAGAGCCGACAAACAGGAATCACATCAACGTCCCTACATATTTTAAAAAAAGTTAGATCATATTTCCTTCTTGTTAATTGCAATCGCATACGCTCAAATTGTCGGATTTTATTAGTTGTATCTTGTCCGTATAGGGTCGGTTTTTTTTCCTAAGACTTTTGTGACCATTGTTGTGATGAGATAGTTCTTCTGGATTCATCACATTTGTTTTTTCATATTCAACGTTTCATACCAAACCAATGTGGTCCATCATCAGGAAAGTATTATGAGAAATGAAGGAAAAATGATTTAACAATTGTAATACTTGAAAGTTTATTATGAAGAGCCGACTTGTTAAAAGTGAAATCAATAAATAAATATTATTTATTCAGAGCTGACAAACAGGAATCACATCGACGTCCCTACATATTTTTTAAAGAGTTAGATCAGATTTCCTTCTCGTTAATTGCAATCGCATCCGCTCAAATTGTTAGATTTTATTAGTTGTATCCCATCCATACAAGGTTAGTATTTTTGTTCTAATACTTTTTTGACCATTGTTGTGATGAGATAGTTCTTTCTAATTCATCGCATTGGTTTTTTCATATTCGACGTTTCAGACCAAACCAGTGTGGTCCATCATCAGGAAAGTATTAGGAGAAATGAAGGGAAAATGATTTAATAAGTGTAATACTTGAAAAGTTATTATGAAGAGTCAACTTGTTAAAAGTGAAATCAATAAATAAATATTATTTATTTAGAGCCGAAAAACAGGAATCACATCAACGTCCCTACATCTTTTTAAAAAAGTTAGATTAGATTTCCTTCTCGTTAATTGCAATCGCATATGCTCAAATTGTCAGATTTTATTAGTTGTATCCTATATGTACAGGGTCAATATTTATGTTCTAATACTTTTACAACCATTGTTTTGATGAGATAGTTCTTCTGGATTCCTCGCATTGGTTTTTTCATATTCGACGTTTCAGACCAAACCAATGTGGTCCATCATCGGGAAAGTATTATGAGAAATGAAGGAAAAATGATTTAATAATTGTAATACTTGAAACGTTATTATGAAGAGACGACTTGTTAAAAGTGAAATCAATAAATAAATATTATTTATTCAAAGCTGACAAGCAGGTATCACATCGGAGTCCCTACATCTGTTTTAAAAAGTTAGATCATATTTCCTTCTCGTTAATTGCAATCACATCCGCTCAAATTGTGGGATTTTATTAGCTGTATCATGTCCGTACATGGTCAATATTTATGTTCTAAGAATTTTGTGACCATTGTTGTGATGATATAGTTCTTTCGGATTCATTACATTGGGTTTTTCATATTCAACGTTTCGGACCAAACTAGTGTGGTCCATCATCAAGAAAGTATTATGAGAAATGAAGGAAAAATGATTTAACAATTGTAATACTTGAAAAGTTATTATGACGAGACGACTTGTTAAAAGTGAAATAAATAAATAAATATTATTTATTCAGAGCTGACAATCAGGAATCACATCGGCGTCCCTACATATTTTTTAAAAAGTTAAATCAGATTTCCTTCTCGTTAATTGCAATCGCATCCGCTCAAATTGTCGTATTTTATTAGTTGTATCATATCCGTATAGGGTCAGTATTTTTGTTCTACGACTTTTGCGACCATTATTGTGATGAGATAGCTCTTTTGGATTCATCGCATTGGTTTTTTCATATTCGACGTTTCGGACCAAACCAGTCTAGTCCATCATCAGGAAAGTATTATGAGAAATGAAGGAAAAATGATTTAACAATTGTAATACTTGAAAAGTTATTATGAAGAGACGAATTGTTAAAGGTGAAATCAATAAATAAATATTATTTATTCAGAGCCAACAAACAGGAATCACAACAATGGTCACAAAAGTCTTAGAACAGAAAGTTTGATTTATTATTTTGAGTTGGCACATTTGTTTTGGGACCCCGTGGCCTAGGCCTTAGATCATACTTCTTTTGAGGTTGGCTTTGAAAAATATCTTCTCCCTTTCTGTCATCATCAAATTGGTTTGATAGTTGGGAAATTTCATAGTTTTGTTGGGTTAGGTGACTAGGATAGAGGTAAATTTCATTAAAAAGGACTGCAGAATCATCTCCAATATCATTACTTTCCTCCATATCTTCAACTTCATTGTTCTGAAAAGGAGGAACAACCCTATGATCTTCAACATTTCTTCTTTCCCTCTAGATCATTTGAGGGGAATTATTTGGTCTTCTAAACTGATTAGGATTCTTGTGTACAACATCCTGATAAGGAATATTTGGTTGCTTGGTTTCCCATTTTAATTTAGCTATTTTTGAAGTAAGAGCCTTCAATGTTCTGGTCATCTCATCAAGTTTTGGGTCATATTTTGATGGGTTAGAAGAGGAAGAAGGAACCTATTCTCTCTATTTATTTTTGTCCCTATCATATTTGGTCTTTAATTTTTTCTGATGCCAGAATATTAGACTCGACCTCCAGGGTTGCCCCTTGCATAGATAGAAAAGTGGTGGATCTTCTCTCCCTTAACATGAGAGAAAATTTAGCATCAAATGCATTTTCAAATGCGATCTTGGCTGAGGTTTCAATGGGATTGATACCATCAGGGATTTTGTTGTTCATCTTATTAAACCTCTTAGTGAAATCTGATACATACTCACCATTCCTCCTTCTTAAATCACTAAACTCAATGATGTAGTACACATTATTCCTCGTATCTCCTCATTGTTTTAGAAAGGATTCATCCAATTCCTCAATACCTATAATAAAGTCTGGGGGAAGACCACGAAACCAATTCCTTACCTCTCCATCCAAGCTCTACACAAACAAACTCATCCAAACATCTGCATGTTTAATGTTAAAATTGTCTGCAAAGATGTAAAAGGCTACCAGATGTTCCTCAAGAGTGACATCTCCTTCACCATTATACATAGGAAGATATTTCATGTAGTCTCATGTTGGAAATGCATTTAGGTTTTGAGGCAACACTAAAGGTGCATACCTGGATGTAATGATGGCTTCCATCATGTTGACAACCATGTTTGGGACAACTGGGATTTGAGGTTGAGGAGGAGATATAGGGGTGGTTTCTTAAGAAGATGAAGAGGTAGAAGATGGGGATGGAGATATCTGAGGGATTATTACATGGGTATTTTCAAAAATAATAATCTCATGATGTTTCTTGTAGAGGACAAGGGAAACCTTTTCAGATGCAGGCATGCCTTTGGATGGCAAGGGATGTCTCTAAGAAAGTGTGGATTTTTTTAGTTGTCTCTCTGGATCGGAAGTTGTTGTGTCACCATTAATATCAAGGTTGGATTTTGAGCCTTTAGTATGCTCAGAGTTTGATTTTTTGAATCCTTTCCTGGGAGCCAGACTTACTTAGTAGATTTTCATTCAATGGAGTCACTAAGTGAAAGATGGCAGTCAGTTTTGTGCCTGATCTTTGTTCACCATCAAAGATCAGATATTATCATTTTCATTCTCCCGGGGAAAGATTTCTTCATTAATATGTTCCTCGAAAACGATGCCAAAATATGTTGGTCCTAAGGTCTGCACCTCACTGCTAAGGGAAGAGCTAGGCCACCTTAGTTGTTGGAATGATTGGTTTTTTTGTAAGTTTTGGTTTTTCTGTTTTGATGGTTAGTCGATAGATGAGGTTCAAGGGTAGGGGTCTAGTTTTATTATTCCACAGTACTCACCACAATTTTTCCCTTATCCGGTGACATGCATTCTAGTGTAGCAAATACAAGATATAAAGTAGAACAGAAACACTGACAAACATACAATTTATCACTTGCATCTATACATTTTAGATCTAACACATTGCATTAAACCTAAAACAACATTTGGAATACACTTCTCAACAATTTGTAAGTACATTAGCTGAAAGATAAATAATATTTTCTTTACAAGACATTCAACATGCATCCAAATAAGAAGAAAAGACAAGCAAGATTGAGAAAAAGACAGTCTATTCACCAGAAACTATATTCACTGAGCAGAAAACTTTGTGGATCTTTACAATTCATAAGCCTAGTCTTTATCCTGATAGCTTGATACACCCCAAAAAATATGACCATGCTACATTCTCATATTCTTCTATTTATCCATTAAAAGGGTTCGAATACTTATCTCAGATGTAGGGATAAAATGTCCATTACATTCATATCTGTAGATATCAAATTCACCATTCAGTTATGATTACTTTTCACAAAACCCTTCATACATTGAGTGAAGTAGAGTTCAAGTGTTAATATGTAGGGATAACTCCCCCTTTCTGGGCCCGCAACTTCGACCTAATCAAAACATTGTTTTTATCAAAAATAAATTACATTGCAATTGGTTGGGGTATCTAAACTAAAAGAAAAGATTCTATAACTAGAACTAAAAGTCATTCTTGATAACACAAAGTGTAAGAGCTGCACAACAAGAGTCTTCAAAGGCTAGAACTTCTTGTTAAATTTGCATGGATGCACATGTATGCCAATAACTAGAGACAAAACTTTAACACTGGTCAGTGGTAGACCAAGCTTGCATAGGATTTTAATTCTCTTTCTTACTGATAACAACATGCATTATATGATATTCTTTATGAACATGCAGGACTTTTGGTGTTTTTTCTACAACTTTTGATATTTTTTTTGTAGTTTTGAATGTTGCATATCAAGAGCTTGATTTTTTTGTTGAAGCTCTTGAATCTACTACCTCATATTGTCATTATGTTGTTTGAGGGCTTGCAACTATTGATTACTATCATTCATGTCTATGTCACTTTCAATTTTAGTCTTGATCTCTGCCTTTACTCTGCTCCCATTTTAAAATCCATGCTCTTCCTTAGCAGTAGGTCTATTGAGATCAATGGAGAGCTTAGATTTCCTTGGTCTCATCTCATACCTAGGATTCTTCTTAGGTTTTTCATCAATTATTTCTTTCACATGTTCATCTACCATCATCATTTTCCCCTTTGCCTCTAGTTTGGTCTCTTCTACAACCTTCTCTAGGGCATGCTCTGTTTATGGACCAGTTTCTTCAAAATCGTGCTCAGGGTCTAGACCAGTGTCCACCAAATATTTCTTTGGGTTTGGACCAGTGTTGAAATCTGCTTCTGAATCAACCGGTTTAACACCTGAGTTATGTCCCTTATTGTTTTTCTTATTGGTCTTTCCTAGTGGCATTTCTCTCAAGGTGTGGATGGCCATTTCCTCCATGTTGGTAAATTCAGAGGGGTCTTCATTAGTGTCTTGATCTTCAATCACAATAGTATTTTGATCCTTGAGGGTTGAATCAAACAAGGCTTTGGAGTTTAACCTCAACTGATTGGTTGGCCCAGTATTTCGATTGGGTTTTCTTGGCATTTATGGGACCTATTTCCCCTTTTTATTTCTACCCTATTTTTCTTCAAGAGGCTCTTCAATCTATGTGTCAAATGACACAAATTTAGATGCAACTACTTTGGCACTGGCCTACTTATTCCTCTTATGTTTGCTTGATTTAAATTTAGAAGTTTTCTCTACCTGCCTAGTAGTGGGAACAGGTTCAACCTCAAGATGTTCATGAGATGGTTGGACTGTTGGGCAAGCCTGCTTTTCTCCCTTTCTGACATAATTTTTGACATACAATTTACCATTTTCTCTGTCCTTTTGTTTCACTATGGATGACCTCAATTTCCTCTGAGGTATTTCTTCTTTTTCTAGAGTGATGGATCTTGCTTTGTATGATCTGGTTCTTCTTTTTGCAGGTAAGGTATTTTTTGTTGCATGTTGGGTGGCTTTGGATGAACTCCTAGGTTATGTGGAAACCCTATCTTCCTAGGGAACTTCAACCTCCTGCTCTTATGGTTGCTGAGTGTCTGGCACTTCTTCCTATAACCCTATAGATTCTATATATTTTGTCCAAGACATGCCCAATTCACTGAGAGAAAAAAGAACCAATATTTTTATAAACCCCTAATGGTAGATGCTTCTGTGTGTAGTTTATGGATAGTTATGGACTCATTTGGACATCTTAGTTAGGCGTTTGAGCAGGTAGAATGGGAGTATCATCTCTTTGTCACCATTTAAATGCATGAGAAATATGAGATGATAGCAATGGAAAATTGAAAACCTACCTTCTCATGTGATGTATCTCTGTATTCCATATAGGATGCCCCTCCATTCCTCTTTCAACCATTGGATCGAGGTTCCCTAGATCCAATCTAGGCTCTGATGCTCTGCTACCAGGAACTGGTTGCATATCTCAGCTAATAATTTCCCTTTCTTAAACCACCTCTCTCCACTGATAGGGAGAGCACATGCTCCAACAACAAAATGTTTTGTTATGTGAATGGTTATGTCCCCAATTTGTGTCTGGAATCCATCAAATTTTTGTGCAAAGGTCAGAATTTTTGTGTAATGTCCATTGAAGGCACATATGAAATTGAACCACTCGCCCTGCACAAAAATGTCCCTGATCTTTGGTATGACCTCTAACAATTCGAGCCTTGTTGGATTTTCCCTGATTAATTTCCAGTGCTCTCGTGGTGTTACCATCGTGCCCTAGATGCCTTTGTTGACAATGGTGGTCGAGGATATGCGTTGCTTAGGGTTCACTCAAAACCTGCAATGAGAACTACATAGGGGAACAATGCACGTGATTTCGAGGGTAATAGGAACATGTGAGTGCGATTTAGGTGCCAACGCACTTTTATTCAAATTTTGAAATATGTTTAAGTCATAAAACCTTATAAAAACAGAGTTTGTTTATTGATTGCAAGAATGTTGGCATTCTTGCAATCAATAGTTTTACACTTGTAGGCCTACATTAACTCTTTGTGATCCATCAATGATATAAATCATGGTGATAAGACTTATTGGAATAAATAATAATAAATAAGTATATAATAATTATCCTAAAGGGGATAGGGTATGTACACCTCCATAGACTTTACCATTTACTTGTTATTATATGTAACATACACATACTCCAAACTGAGTCATGCTACTGCTAAAAATGACCAAATGATAACTTCGATACCAATTCTGAATGCGGAAAATACACAACATGGCAAACAATCTCATGTAATTGTAGATATGAATTAAAAACGTAAATGTAATTAATTTAAATGTGCACAACAACAATTAAATGCATACAAAAACATTCAATCACATAAAAACACAGGTTCAAATGCATTGTTTTAGCCACAACAAATAGCAATAAATACGATAATCTTTAGAGTGAAATGTACAATATTTGACTTAGCATTCAACATAATTAATCAAAATAATTATGAATACTTATCTTATCAAATATGCAAACCTCTATAGAGGACAAATATTCCACCCAACCGTAGACTTGTTGTTCTAGTTCTCAACAACATCCCGAGTTGGGGCTTTGAATCCATAAGAGATGGTGGTGCATGTGGCTGGCTATTGTCCCCTCTCAACAATTGAATTCTTTCAACCATTCCAATCCACCATCTCTCTTTCCCCTCAAGCCACACAACCCAAGGAATGGGTACCCTTCTCTGACACTCAGTCCCTTAGGATTTCCCTCTTCCCTTCAGGGATCCAACACATGTTGGACAAAAAATATCTTTGTTGGGGACTCCATGAATCTACATCTACAGATGAATTCTCACAGCAAAAACTTACCTGCTCACTTTTACATTTTCTTGCTCATAATATTACTCACATGCCTACAACCTAATTCTCAATGAATTTACAGCTCCAATCAACTATTACACATTCCCACTATAGTTTCCTTCAGGATTTAGTACTCAAAATGAAACCCTTGAACTCCAATCGCACTAACGGGATTTGAAAATGGGATCCCATTCCTTGGGTTGTGTGGGTTGAGGGTAAAGAGAGATGATGGATTGGAATGGATAAAGGAATTTAGTCATTGAGAGCAAACAATAACTAGCCTTATGAACCACCGTCTCTTGTGTTTCCTTTCTTCATATACCACTCGATAGATTTTGTAAAAAAATAAAATTGAAGCATTGGAATCCTTGGACCAGTTTTAAGAATGACGACCTAAGACATCGGGTTGCCAAAGCGGTGAAGGAACCCAATCCTAAACATCGGTGCCCATTCAAACCTAAAAATAGACTTCAGGAACCCTAGACGAAGGGATCTTGCAAATTCCAGATAAGTTGAAGATCTACAGCCGAACAATCTTGAAAAAGACAAATCAATGCATGATGTGATTGGAAATAAGGTACACTACCATTAGGACATACATAATGCCCTATTACACACCCAAATGATAAAAGAGGAGCTAAGCAATTTTTTCAATTTATAGTTTTATTCGGCGTGCATGAAGTTAGCAGGAAAGACAAAGGAAAAATATCCCTACTAGAGGGATCGAGATGCATGTCGTGCACTTTTTCCTATAGGAGAATTGTTGAGATCTTTATGAATATTATGCTAGATATTTGTGACGAAAGGGATGCAAGGGGTTTGCCTTAACAACATAACTAATATTACTATTTTATGCTAACGATATGGAAAGTGGCATATTTAGGTCTAGACCTGCGACCTTAGCATTACAACATGACTCTCTAACCTAACTAAAATAACATTGTGGGCATGACATGCATTCTATACAATATATCGTTGAGAGGTTAATGCTTGTTTGAGGGTGTTACATAACAATCATCAAATTTGAAGGTGAACTTATATGTTTGTTAATCCTTGTTTGTATGTCATGTCATTCAGTAGCACATCACCTCACATGAATTGCATGTAGGGAGATGTGACATGTTCCATGGATTTTAAGTGTACAAGTCTCCATACCATGCTCTTTTCATACCTATCATACCATCCATTGAAGCACAATGTCATACCCCACCAATGAGCATTCGTCAAATAGCTCCATATGATGTTATATATCATTTGATGTACTTTATCCTTTTCTTAAAATTTTGATTTATTTATTCTTAATGTGATTAACTACATAAGCAAAATTTGATTTTCATAATCTCACTATGGCTGGGAAGGCCTCTACTTGCACAAGCTCTTATGTAATTTAATTATTATAATGTTTTCAAAATAGTAGGAGATGTCTACGCATCTACTTACATAATTTTCCTCTCCATGTCGCGATTCGCGAAACTCCGATATGGAGTTAGATCAACGGTCCAGATCAACCTTGATCTGACGGTTGTAATTACGTCGCAATTTCGTATATCACGATATTGGAATTCCTGTGGTCAATATTCTTTGACATAACCAACACTCGATCCTCGAAACACCAAAATGGACTGGGATCAACGGTCCAGAATACATCTTGATCTGATGGTTGCAATTACATTGCGATTTCACATATCGCGATATCGGAATTCCTGTGGTTAATAATCTTTGACATCTCCAACACTCGATCCACGAAACTCCAACATGGACTGGAATCAATGATCCAGAATAAATATTGATCTGACGGCTCAGATTAAGTCACGATTTTTCCTATCGTGATTACGCCCACTTCTCCTTGTACTTTAAAGAATGTACAGGTTCTTCTTGATCCAATGATGGTCGGATCCTGCGCTTGGATCTAACGCCTGAGATTTTTCCTCCTCTTCAGTGCGCTCTTCTTATCTACATTTAGATCTGACGACCCTCATTCTATCGGGAATTTTGAATGGGATCCGACGACCAGAAATGCTTCTCAAACCTTATGGGCCTACCTCTTCAGCGTGCTCTTATTCAGATCTGATGGCCATCGGGAATTCAGGATGGGATACAACGAACACGGTTGTTTCTCTTCCCTGATTATCACTGCACCGCTGATCATCGTTGCTGAACTCGAGCCATTATCACTACTGTACTTGCCATCAATGAAAAGCATATGCTGCCTGTAAAACATGCCAACAATCCTCTGTACATTCTTCCTGTACTCATGCCTCATGCCATCTTCATTATTGTACTTGCCATCAATGGCAAGCATTCACTGTCTATTAATTATTTGCCAACAATCTCCCCCTTTGGCATTGATGGCAATACAAGAACTCGCTTGCATTCGGACATTCGAACTCGACTCTTCCCAAACTCTTTTCTCCCCCTTTGACATCAATGTCAAAGAAGAAACATTATTCCCCTGATCTTGTTGCAAAACATACTCCCCCTGTCGACTATAATCATATTTGGAAATACACCATATATTCAATACGTACTCCCCCTGACCAGGTGAGTAGATTAGGCACAAGAAATTATAACCCCCAACTTTTGACGAAGATATCCAAAAGGGGTCACTGCTAATGGTTTAGTAAAGATGTCAGCAATCTGTTCTATAGAAGGTATATAATTCAACTGAACAATTATGTTTGTAAATTGTTCTCTGAGAAAATGATACTTTATAGGAATATGCTTAGTCTTGGAATGAAGAACATGATTCTTGGAGACACTAATAGCACTGGTGTTATCACAATGAATTGGGATGGGATCAGTGTAAGTTACCTTCAGATCTGCAAGAG
>SNQJ01S0034923.1:70681-113602 GCA_010110895.2 Picea sitchensis
TCATGAGGAGTTATATGCTCAGGGTTTAGTCTTTTAATAATGCAGTAATTATAACTTTCTAAGGATCCTACCAGTCCTTACCAAATTTCCTGAATCATGAAGGAGTTATTCATTTGGATCTTAAGTTCTTACCTAACCAGCCAACTCAATTACAAGAGACTCTCCATGCTTTATTAGGTAGCCATCATCACACTATAACAGAACAACTCAGTTCATGTCCCTTGTCTGGCTTGTGCAACTTCATAGCACAATTCATTCCACCTCTATTATTCACACTCAAGTCTTATTAGTAATATTGATTAGTGCATTCCTACTCCTATAAGAGTAGTTACCATTTTAACAGAGGGGTTAAAGAAATTCCCAATTTACAGTTTCATTCTGCGGTGCTTCTTCTTAAAGAGAAAATGTAGATAACAATGTCTCTTTACATGGCTCGTACATGAGCCCAAGTAGGCCAAGTGTTGTAACCATGCTCTGATACCAATTTGTAACACACCCACTACGACATAATGAATTTTTCATCTTTTTCTTCGAGGGACAAAGTCCCCGAGACTTCTGTGGGGCCTAGCACAGACCCTCCCTTCCCTTATCCTCCTCTAGGTGATCACAACCTGGCCTTAGCGCAAGCGCCTTTCTCAACTCGTGAGTTGGGAGTCAAAGCTCTCGACTCCTCTTTCTCCAAATGTCGATACCCGAGATGTGATATGGGTATGGCTCCTTCCTCACTAGCGCCTGCTACATGTAACCATAGGCTAGGCCAAACACTAGTGCCAATTGCAACTTCGCTAGTTGAGGTGTTGAGCCCTCGTGCTCCTCCTTTGAAAAATCCCAAGATGCGAGAGGTCAACATTACGTGGGCTCTGCAAAAGCGATGCGCACATGCCACTTCTCTCCTCCACTATACTCTGCTCACGAGTTGTGTCACTGCCGCCCGTCGCACATGACCTCGTCTCTCGGCATTTCGTAGCCTTAACAATCAGGGTGCAACTTATTCATCCTGCGAAACCCCGAGCCACGATAAGTCAACAATGGGTCACCCGCTTCCTAAGATAAATACTAGTGCTACTCGCATCTCGCGACTTCGCGAGTTTGAGTGTTGAGCCTTCGTGCTCCTCCTTCGCGAATTCTCAAGATACGATAAGTCAACAATGGGTTGAATCTTTCCCAGGCGACATGTGTCCATCACCTGTCAACCACGCGGTCCCCACCTAATGGAGGTGCCACGTGTTCTCATGAGCCCTCGATGCTTGGGACTTCATGACTTCTACAGCTGAAAAGAAACTCTCTCAAGTTCTGAACCCTCGATAGGTGATAACCACGAAAGTTCTGATCCCACGGTTCTCCCATGGCCTGGATCCAACGGTCACGATCGCGTTGCGATCTCGTGAATCGTGAGTTCATGTGGTCCTACCCTTGACCACTCCAAGTTGCAATTCAGCGAAATGCTACTCTCCTGCCTATACAAAGGCTAAGATTGACAATCAACAGGGCTCCATCAGATCCTTGGATCTATGGTCCTGATTCCTTCGCTACTTGTGAAGGATGAAAGGGGTCGAGGCATTAACACCTACGTTCCTTCCTCCAATCTAATGGTCGTGACAGACCTCAGATCCCCCGAAAGTATCTCATTTGTTCATCTAACAAACGAAAGGGTAATCTCCTTCGGTATTTGAAACCGTTATCCTTCCTGAGCTTCGTCTGCTATGAAAGACTTGAGAGCTTTGCACTCTGTCTCCTGGACTTGACTCTTAGAAGAGTCTTTAGTAAAACTCTTCATCAAGGGGTTATGGGGTTCTATTTGATCATAGAGGGCCTGTGCATATCGGCACTACCTCTCATGAGTTTAACAAACTCCATCCTCCAAGGGACTTAGAACGACTAGGTGAGTAAACCATCTTACATGCGACTACACCTAAGGTCGATGAGCTCACAGTTCATGGCTCTAGCTTAAGACGCTACAAAACTCCAGAATTTATGAGAAAAAGTCATGTCCGACCCATATAATTCCTTACTTACCTAATTATACAACCAAGCATAAATAGAAGGGATACAACATATCCATTAAGCATTCATTCACATTCCTGAAAGCATGCATAGTATAACCAATTTATACACAGTCGCAGCTAAGTTACACAGGGTAGGAAATCACTTATCTATTACAGGTTTCCGCCAACCAACTGACTGTGGGTTTTTGTCCTTCCACCCGACCATAGGCTATGAGGCATTCATTCTTATCACTTTGGCCACCCCCGTGCCAAGCCATGATATCACCAGGGAATTCTCATAGTTCTTGAGGGTTCTCTCTCTGTTTCGACTTCTGTTCGGGTCCTGTTTTCTACAACTCGGAGCTTTCTCACTCAGTTGTGGCCTCAGCGAGGTTTCTCATATGCTCTTTGGAATCAAGCTCACAGCCTTCTGTTCGTTATTCGTTGGAGAGATTTGCGCCTCTCCCTTGTGAGATTTTTCCCTCGTTTGGTGACCTCCTTTTCCCGTGTGTGTGTCCCTCTTACTTGGGAAGGTTTTTTCCGACCTATCTGGTTCCTTCTGTCAGAAGGAAGCTCATGTCTGCAAGTCCCTGTGGTACCTCAGACTGACAACCCATGTTTCCATTCATGGGGGTGGTTGGTGATTCAACTACTGATCCTTTCTTCATTGACTGATTTTCTTTCCTTGGGATTCAAAGGAGGCTTGTCATCCTTATCAAGGGAGATTTGGGGTTATTTGATACATGAACCCTCTCTTATAGTTTTCACATTCTTCCTCCAGTAATATCATGGCCAGTACTTTCAAGGCTTCACCCCCAAAGTCATTTATTGGAAAATCAAACAATAATACATTTACATTTTCCTCATGCATTAGCATGGTAATTCCTACTTTATGATTAATTACAAATTGGGGGAAACAGGGTGTTACATCTTCCTACAAAAATTTCAACACTGGTAGACCAAGTTGGGTTGGAAAAACAACATCCACCCCATAGACTAGCTGAAATGGAGAGGTACCCAATGAATTCTTGATGGTGATCCTATCAGCCCATAGGGAGTACTTCAATTTGGAATCCCATGATTTTTTATTTTCATCCAACAGTTTTTTGATAATCTTGATGAGGGTTTCACTTGATGACTCTGCTAACCCATTCCCTTATGGGTAATATGGTGTAGAATGTGTCAGGATAATGTTGTAATTCTCACATAAATCAATCATGGCCTTGGATTTGAATGCCTGAGCATTGTTTGTTACTAGTTTACTAGGGAATTGAAACCTGGAAAAGATGTGTGTTTCTAGAAAGTTCATGATCACTTTGTCAGTGGCATTCCTAGTAGGAATAGTTTCAATCCACTTTGTAAAGTAATCAGTGGAAGTAAGGATCCACTTGTGTTGTCTAGTGGAGGGTGAGTTTATATCATCGATGAAATCTAGGCCCAATTGTTGAAATGAGCCATTTGCAATAATCGGCTTTAGGGGTAATGAGAGAAAACTATGCTTTCCAACAAATTTTTGACACTCTTCACATGTTTTGACCATGGCAAACACATAAGAAAATATTGCGGGCCAGTAGTATCCAACGCTTAGAATTTTGATGGATGTAGCTTTCCAATGATGGTGCCCTCCAAAAACTCCTTTATTCATATCAGTTATGACATGTTTTGACTCGTCTTCATCCAGAGACTTCAACAAAATACCAACAGGGTCCTTCCAATATAAATTCTAATTTAAAATGCAGTATTTTCCAACCTTTAATTTAAGAGACCTATTTTTGGATTTATCCAACTTTGGGTAGAATTCAAGGTGTTGCAAAAAACAAATGATGTATTTATATGAGGGTGAAAGAGAATACTTATCAAATAATTACATGGTATTTTTCATCCTGTATCAGTGGAGAATCAGATTGGTTGAAGACATGGTGCAATTCAAGCACTTTGCAATTTGAATCAGATAACAATTTTGCAAGGCCCTGTCGTTTTACCAGTTTAGTGGGATTTATGCTTAGATCATATTCAAGGAGTTTGACTATCCATTTTCCTTTCTTCCCCTCACTATATGTATGGACAAGGATCTCCTTTATACTGTTGCTAGGGACATAAGAAGTTATCTTAGACTGCAGAACATAAACCCTGAAGGATTTCAACGCCTTCACTAAGGCATAAGATTTCTTTTCCAATATGTCATATTTCAATTCTGCATACCTGAGTGTTTTTATGAAAAAGGAATTGGGATTTTCATACCCTTCTTCGTTCTTTTGCAACAATATAGAAACAATAGTCTCCTTGGAGGAAAAATAGAAAATTAGGAATCCTTTGGAGTAATCTGGACTAACCAGGACAAGGGCTTCAATTAGATCTTTATTTATCCTTTAGAAGGATTACCTCACTTCCTATGTCCATTTGTTGTTAGCATCCTTTTTCAGCATGTTTGTAATGGGCCTAATGATCTCGGAAAATTTTGGTACAAAACGCCTCAAGAAGTTTATTTTGCCTATAAAAAACTCTATGGCCTTCTTATTTCTAGGGATGCCCATTTTTTGAATAACATATACTCTCTCTAGTTCTATCTTTATTTCCCCTGCAGATATAATGTGACCTAGAAGATTTCCTTCTAACATAGAAAAATGGGATTTTGGGGGATTCAAAGATATTCCATACCTTTTACATTTTTGAAATATTTGCTTCAGGTGTTGCAGATGTTCATCATCCGATTTTGAAAATATGGTGACCATAAAGGTATGTCACCATGAAGTTGTCCTTTTCACCCACAAATGCAATTTCCATGGCCTTGTGAAATGTGTCCCCTACGTTCATCAAGCCAAAGGGCATTTTGTCATACATGAAGGTGCCCCATGGAGTAGTGAAGGAAATTTTTTCTTTGTCTCCCTCGAACACTGCTATTTGATTGTGTCTGGAATAACCATCCAACATGAAAATTGTGTGAGCACCTACCACCCTTTGTAGAATGTGGTCCATCTTGGGTAGTGGATAATTGTTTTTCAACGAACACATGTTCATGTTTCTGAAGTCCACACATAAGCATATTTCACCACTCTTTTTTCTAACATGCACCAAGTTGTGGCCACCCAATGTGAATATCTCAAAGGCACAATGATTTTGGCATCAAGCATCCTTTTCAATTATTTTTCAATAATAGACATCAATAAAGGATTAAATTTTCTATTTTCTACCTAAATGGATTTGATCCCACCTTCAGAGGAATCTTATGCTAAATGATTTCAGTGTCAAAGGTTTTCAGGTCCTCATAAGACCATGCAAAAATATTAGCAAAATTTTTCAGAAGGCTGGCATACATGTCTCTCTGCTCATATGGAAGTGATTTGGATATCTTGATGATCTTGGGATCTGCAGCTGTCCCAATATTACAGTCTACAACCTCCTATTCCTGAATTTTAATTGCAACTTCCCTAGAGACATCATTACTGTAAAAAATCCTCTCCACTGGGACTAATCCCTTTGGAATATGATTTTTTTTCAGTTCCACAATGTTTTTACCAACCACCTTATTCAAAAAAGGAGGTTCCTGTTGATTTTCTATTTCATCATTCTCATTTTCTTGGTCAATGAAGATATTTGAAAATTCCTCAATAGTTTGCAAAAATCTCTTGAGCTCTAGATCATCACTAAAAACCTGCCATTGTTTGACATTGTCTGGTTTGGTTGTCATGTGTCTAACCTCCACCTCATATTTAACATTTGGACCAATGGGAGTCCTAATGGTACTAGCAGCCAGAGATAAAGAGTCTACCCTTTGATTGGCATCTCTAGGGACAAAAGAAATATGGAAATCCAGAAAAAAAAAATTGTCAACTAGGTCCCATACCTCATTCTTGTATTACCTCATACTCAATTGTTTTGTTTGATAAATTTCCTTTACCTAATTAACAACCAATTCAAAATCACCAAAGACTACCAATTTTTCAATGGCCATATCCTTTGCATCTCTCAACCCCAGCACTAAGGCTTCATACTCTGTTGTTTTGTTGGTTGTTTCAAATTTTAATTTATATGAGAGTGAAACCACTTCCTTTAAAGGGGATATAAGGACTATGCCAACACCAGAGCCCTCCTTTGAAGATGATCCATCAAAATACATATTCCATATTTCATTCATTTCCTTAGCCTACCTCTGGATGATTACTGCATTTGCTAACTGATAATTTTGGAGCATCATCATTGATATGAAAAATAGATGACCCAATTTCATCTTCTATAGCATAGATAGGATGATTACCTAGATTATGATGATCATTCACAATGTAATCCAAACTAACTTCTTTGTAGAATCTTGTATGTTCTCCTTTGAAAACATGGATGGTCGCATATGTAAGATCCATATGCAGATATCCTCCCACTTTCTTAGCCCAAGACCTAGATAAAATCATGCCAAACTTGGGAGGTATATCAACTACAACAATATCCATAACCACACTTTCCATTGGAAACTGAGATAGAGAAACAACTAGATACTTAACTACTCCCAAACAGTTAACCTTTTTAGAATCAAATGAGTAAAGTTCTTGGTATGGCTTGGTGATTTCTAACCCTAGATCTTCCATGACAACCTTAGGAATGACATTATGTGAGGCTCTAGATTCCATAAGGTGGTTGTGCAGTATTTTGTCATGGGCATTCAAGGATATGTAAAAAGGTGGGGAAGCATCAGACCCATCTTCAATGTGTGGACCAGCAGTGATAGAAAGATTAGCATCTTGCAAGCTTATCACATAATATGAGATATCAGAAGCAGGTGGCTTCAAAAATTTCATGATAGAAATCTTGAAAGGATCATTTTTCATTAACTCTATCAAAGCTACATGAATCTTGATTTTTCTTAACTCATGTTCTACATTAAAAGAAGTTACATGTATGTCCACTTCTTTCACCTTTGAAATAACATGTTTAGTTGGTTGTTGTTGATATGATTTGTTTCTTGTGTCTTTGTTTGGACCTTGCTTGGGTGTAAGGTCTGATTTATTGTGATGAGATAGTTCTTCCGGATTCATCGCATTGGTTTTTTGATATTCGACGTTTCGGACCAAACCAGTGTGGTCCATCATCAAGAAAGTATTATGAGAAATGAAGGAAAAGTGATTTAACAATTGTAAATAAATACTTGAAAAATTATTATGAAGAGTCGACTTGTTAAAAGTGAAATCAATAAATAAATATTATTTATTCAAAGCCGACAAACAGGAATCACATCAACATCCCTACATATTTTTAAAAACGTTAGATCAGATTTCCTTCTCATTAATTGAAATTGCATCCACTCAAATTGTCAGATTTTATTAGTTGTATCTTGTCTGTACAGGGTCAGTATTTTTGTTCTAAGACTTTTGCAACCATTATTGTGATGAGATAGTTCTTCTAGATTCATCGCATTGGTTTTTTCATATTCGATGTTTCAAACCAAACCAGTGTGGTCCATCATCAGGAAAGTATTATGAGAAATGAAGGGAAAATGATTTAACAATTGTAATACTTGAAAATTTATTATGAAGAGACAACTTGTTAAAAGTGAAATCAATAAATAAATATTATTTATTCAGAACCGACAAAGGAATCACATCGGTGTCCCTACATCTTTTTAAAAAAATTAGATAAAATTTCCTTCTCGTTAATTGCAATCGCATCCCCTCAAATTGTCAGATTTTATTAGTTGTATCATGTCCGTACAGGGTTAGTATTTTTGTTCTAATACTTTTGTGACCATTGTTGTGATGAGATAGTTCTTTCGGATTCATCGCATTGTTTTTTTCATATTCGACGTTTCAGACCAAACCAGTGTGGTCCATCATCAGGAAAGTATTATGAAAAATCAAGGGAAAATGATTTAACAATTGTAATAATTGAAAAGTTATTATGAAGAGACGACTTGTTAAAAGTGAAATCAATAAATAAATATTATTTATTTAGAGCCAAAAAACAGGAATCACATCGGCGTCCCTACATCTTTTTAAAAAAGATAGATCAGATTTCCTTCTCGTTAATTGCAATCGCATCCGCTCAAATTGTTGGATTTTATTAGTTGTATCATGTCCGTACATGGTCAATATTTATGTTCTAATACTTTTGCGACCATTGTTGTGATGAGATAGTTCTTCCGGATTCATTGCATTGGTTTTTTCATATTCGACGTTTCAGACCAAACCAATGTGGTCCATCATCAGGAAAGTATTATGAGAAATGAAGGAAAAATGATTTAACAATTGTAATACTTGAAAAGTTATTATGAAGAGACGACTTGTTAAAAGTCAAATCAATAAATAAATATTATTTATTCAAAGCCGACAAACAGGTATCACATCGACATCCCTACATCTGTTTAAAAAAGTTAGATCATATTTCCTTCTCGTTAATTGCAATCGCATCCACTCAAATTGTGGGATTTTATTAGTTGTATCATGTCCGTACAGGGTCAGTATTTATGTTCTAAGACTTTTGCGACCATTTTTGTGATGAGATAGTTCTTCCGGATTCATTGCATTGGTTTTTTCATATTCAACGTTTCGGACCAAACAAGTGTGGTCCATCATCAGGAAAGTATTATGAGAAATGAAGGAAAATTGATTTAACAATTGTAATACTTGAAAAGTTATTATGAAGAGACGACTTGTTAAAAGTGAAATAAATAAATAAATATTATTTATTCAGAGCCGACAAATAGGAATCACATCAGTGTCCTTACATCTTTTTAAAAAAGTTATATCAGATTTCCTTCTCGTTAATTGCAATCACATCGGCTCAAATTGTCAGATTTTATTAGTTGTATCATGTCCATGCAGGGTCGGTATTTCTATTCTAAAACTTTTGTGACCATTGTCGTGATGAGATAGTTCTTATGGATTCATCGCATTAGTTTTTTCATATTCGACATTTTAGAACAAACCAGTGTGATCCATCACCAGGAAAGTATTATGAGAAATGAAGGAAAAATGATTTAACCATTGTAATACTTGAAACGTTATTATGAAGAGCCGACTTGTTAAAAGTAAAATCAATAAATAAATATTATTTATTCAGAGCAGACAAACAGGAATCACATCAGTGTCCCTACATCTTTTTAAAAAAGTGAGATCAGATTTTCTTCTCTTTAATTGCAATCGCATCTGCTCAAATTGTGAGATTTTATTAGCTGTATCATGTCCGTACAGGGTCAGTATTTTTGTTCTAAGACTTTTGCGACCATTGTTGTGATGAGATAGTTCTTCTAGATTCATCACTTTGGTTTTTTCATATTCGACGTTTCAGACCAAACCAGTGGAGTCCATCATCAGGAAAGTATTATGAGAAATGAAGGAAAAATGATTTAACAATTGTAATACTTGAAAATTTATTATGAAGAGTCGACTTGTTAAAAGTGAAATCAATAAATAAATATTATTTATTCAGAGCCGACAAACAAGAATCACAACAATGGTCGCAAAAGTCTTAGAACAGAAAGTTTGATTTATTATTTTGAGTTGGCATATTTGTTTTGGGACCCCCTGCCCTAAGCCTTAGATCATACTTCTTTTGAGGCTAGCTTTGAAAAATATCTTCTCCCTTCCTGTCATCATCAAATTGGTTTGATAGTTGGGAAATTTCATAGTTTTGTTGGGTTAGGTGACTAGGATAGAGGTCAATTTCATTAAAAAGGATTGCAGAATCATCTCCAATATCATTACTTTCCTCCATATCTTCAACTTCATTGTTCTGAAAAAGAGGAACAACCCTATGATCTTCAACATTTCTTCTTTCCCTCTAGATCATTTGAGGGGAATTATTTGGTCTTCTAAACTGATTAGGATTCTTGTGTACAACATCCTGATAAGGAATATTTGGTTGCTTGGATTCCCATTTTAATTTAGTTATTTTTGAAGTAAGAGCCTTCAATGTTCTGGTCATCTCATCAAGTTTTGGGTCAGATTTTGTTGGGTTAGAAGAGGAAGAAGGAATCTATTCTCTCTATTTATTTTTGTCCCTGTTAGATTTGGTCTTTGATTTTTCTGATGCTAGAATATTAGACTCGACCTCCAGGGTTGCCTCTTACATAGATAGAAAAGTGGTGGATCTTCTCTCCCTTAACATGAGAGAAAATTTAGCATCAAATGAATTTTCAAATGCAATCTTGGTTGAGGTTTCAATGGGATTGATACCATCATGGATTTTGTTGTTCATCTTATTAAACCTCTTAGTGAAATCTGATACATACTCACCATTCCTCCTTCTTAAATCCCCAAACTCAATGATATAGTACACATAATTCCTCGTATCTCCTCATTGTTTTAGAAAAGATTCATCCAATTCCTCAATACTTGTAATAAAGTCTAGGGGAATACCATGAAACCAATTCCTTACCTCTCCATCCAAGATCTGCACAAACAAACTCATCCAAACATCTGCATGTTTAATGTTAAAATTGTCTGCAAAGATGTAAAAGGCTACCAAATGTTACTCAAGAGTGACATCTCCTTCACCATTGTACATAGGAAGATATTTCATGTAGTATCATGTTGGAAATGAATTTAGGTTTTGAGGCAACACTAAAGGTGCATACCTGGATGTAATGATGGCTTCCATCATGTTGACAACCATGTTTGGGACAACTGGGATTTGAGGCTGAGGAGGAGATACAGGGGTGGTTTCTTAAGAAGATGATGAGGTAGAAGCTAGGGATGGAGATATCTGAGGGATTATTACATGGGGATTTTCAAAAATAATAATTCCATGTTGTTTCTTGTTGAGGACAAGGGAAACCTTTTCAGATGCAGGCCTGCCTTTGAATGGCAAGGGATATCTCTAAGCAAGTGTGGATTTTCTTAGTTGTCTCTCTAGATCGGAAGTTGTTCTGTCACCATTAATATCAAGGTTGGCTTTTGAGCCTTTAGTATGCTCAGATTTTGAATTTTTGAATCCTTTCCTGGGAGTCAGGCTTACTTAGTAGATTTGCATTCAGTGGAGTTGCCAAGTAAAAGATGGCAGTCAATTTTGTGCCTGATCTTTGTTCACCATCAAAGATCAGATATGATCATTGTCATTCTCCTAGGGAAAGATTGCTTCATTAATATGTTCCTATACAACAATGCCAAAAGATGTTGGTCCTAAGGTTTGCACCTGACTGCTAAGGGAAGAGCTAGGCCACCTTAGTTGTTGGAATGATTGGTTTTTTGTAAGTTTTGGTTTTTTTGTTTTGATGGTCAATCAATAGATGAGGTTCAAGGGCAGGGGTCTAGTTGTACTATTCTACAGTACTCACCACAATTTTTACCTTATCCAGTGACATGCATTCTAGTGTAGCAAATACAAGATATAAAATAGAACAGAAACACTGACAAACATACAATTTATCACTTGCATCTATACATTTTAGATCTAACACATTGCATTAAACCTAAAAAAACATTTGGAATACACTTCTCAATAGGTTGTAAGAACATTAGCTGAAAGAGAAATAATATTTCCTTTGCAAGACATTCAACATGCATCCAAATAAGAAGAAAAGACAAGCAAGATTGAGAAAAAGATAGTCTATTAACTAGAAATTATATTCACTGAGTAGAAAACTTTGTGGATCTTTACAATTCACAATCCTAGTCTTTATCCAGATAGCTTGATACACCCCCAAAAATCTGACCATGTTACATTCTCATATTCTTCTATTTATCACTTAAAAGGGTTTGAATACTTATCTCAGATCTAGGGATAAAATGTTCATTACATTCATATCTGTAGATATCAAATTCACCATTAAGTTATGATTACTTTTCACAAAACACTTCATACATTGAGTGAAGTAGATTTCAAGTGTTAATTTGTAGGGATAACTCCCCCTTTCTGGGCCCACAACTTCGACCTAATCAAAACATTGTTTTTATCGAAAAGAAATTACATTGCAATTGGTTGGGGTATCTAAACTAAAAGAAAAGATTCTATAACTAGAACTAAAAGTCATTGTTGATAACACAAAGTGCAAGAGCTGCACAACAAGAGTCTTCAAAGGTTCGAACTTGTTGTTAAATTTGCATGGATGCACATGTATGCCAATAACTAGAGACAAAACTTTAACACTGGTAGACCAAGCTTGCACAGGATTTTAATTCTCTTTCTTACTAATAACAACATGCATTAGATGATATTCTTTATAAACATGCAGGTCTTTTGGTGTTTTTTCTGCAACTTTTGATACTTTTTCTGTAGTTTTAAAATGTTGCATATCAAGAGCTTGATTTTTTTGTTGAAGTTATTGAATCTACTACCTCATATTGTCATTATGTTGTTTGAGGGCTTGCACCTGCTGATTATTGTCATTCATGTCCATGTCACTTTCAATTTTAGGCTTGATCTCTGCCTTTATTTTGCTCCCATTTTAAAATCCATTCTCTTCCTTAGCAGTAGGTCTATTGAGATCAGTGGAGAGCTTAGCTTTCCTTGGTCTCATCTCACACCTAGGATTCTTCTTAGGTTTTTCATCAATTATTTCTTTCACATGTTCATGTACCATCATCATTTTCCCCTTTGCCTCTAGTTTGGTCTCTTCTACAACCTTCTATGGGGCATGCTCTGTTTCTGGACCAATTTCTTCAAAATCATGCTCAGGGTCTGGACCAATGTCCACCAAATATTTCTTTGGGTCTAGACCAGTGGTGAACTTTGCTTCTGAATCAACCGGTTTAACACTTGAGGTATGCCCCTTATTGTTTTTCTTATTGGTCTTTCCTAGTGGCATTTCTCTGAAGGTGTGGATGGCCATTTCCTCCATGTTGGTAAATTCAGAGGGGTCTTCATTAGTGTGTTGATATTCAATCACAATAGGATTATGATCCTTGAGGGTTGAATCAAACAAGGCTTTGGAGTTTAGCCTCATCTGATTGGTCAGCCCAGTATTTCGATTGGGTTTTCTTGGCATTTATGGGACCTATTTCCCCTTTTTCTTTCTGCCCTATTTTTCTTCAAGAGGCTCTTCAATCGGTGTGTCAAATGACACAAATTTAGATGCAACTACTTCGGCATTGGCCTGCTTATTCCTCTTATGTTTGCTTGATTTAAATTTAGGAGTTTTCTCTACCTGCCTAGCAGTGGGAGAAGGTTCGACCTCAAGATGTTCATGAGGTGGTTGGACTGTTGGGCAAGCCTGTTTTTCTCCCTTTCTGACATAATTTCTGACATAAACTTTACCACTTTCTCTGTCCTTTTGTTTCACTATGGATGACCTCAATTTCCTCTGAGGTATTTCTTCTTTTTCCGGAGTGATGGATCTTGCTTTGTATGATATGGTTCTTCTTTTTGCAGGTAAGGTATTTTTTGTTGCATGTTGGGTGGCTTTGGATGAACTCCTAGGTTATGTGGAAACCCTAGCTGCCTAGGGAAATTCAACCTCCTGCTCTTATGGTTGCTAAGTGTCTGGCACTTCTTATTATAACCCTAGAGATTCTATATATTTTGTCCAAGGCATGCACAATTCACTGAGATAAAAAAGAACCAATATTTTTATAAACCCTTGATGGTAGATGTTTCTGTGGGTAGTTTCTGGATAGTTATGGACTCATTTGGACATCTTAGTTAGGCGTTTGAGCAAGTAGAATGGGAGTATCATCTCTTTGTCACCATTTAAATGCATGAGAAATATGAGATGATAGCAATGGAAAATTAAAAACCTACCTTCTCATGTGATGTATCTCTGTATTGCATATAGGATGCCCCTCCATTCCTCTTTCAACCATTGGATCGAGGTGCCCTAGATCTAATCTGGTCTCTGATGCTCTGCTACCAGGAACTGGTTGCATATATCAGCTAATAATTTCCCTTTCTTAAACCACCTCTCTCCACCGATAGGGAGAGCACATGCTCCAACAACAAAATGTTTTGTTATGTGAATGGTTATGTCCCCAATCCGTGTCTGGAATCCATCAAATTTTTGTGCAAAGATCAGAATTTTTGTGTGATGTCCATTGAAGGCACATATGAAATTAAACCACTCACCCCGCATAAAAATGTCCATGATCTTTGGTATGGCCTCTAACAATTCGAGCCCTGTTGGATTTGCCCTGATTAATTTCCAGTGCTCTCGTGGTGTTACCATTGTGCCCTAGATGCCTTTGTTGACAATGGTGGTCGAGGATATGTGTTGCTTAGGGTTCACTCAAAACCTGCAATGAGAACTGCACAGGGGAACAATGCACATGATTTCGAGGGTAATAGGAACATGTGAGTGCGATTTGGGTGCCAACACACTTTTATTCAAATTTTGAAATATGTTTAAGTCATAAAACCTTATAAAAACAGAGTTTGTTTGTTGATTGCAAGAATATTGGCATTCTTGCAATCAATAGTTTTACACTTGTCGGCTTACATTAACTCTTTGTGATCCATCAATGATATAAACCATGGTGATAACACTTATTGGAATAAATAATAATAAAGAAGTATATAATAATTATCCTAAAGGGATAGGGTATGTACACCTCCATATACTTTACCATTTACTTATTATTATATGTAACATACACATACTCCAAACTGAGTCATGCTACTACTAAAAATGGCCAAATGATAACTTCGATACCAATTCTGAATGTGGAAAATACACAACATGGCAAACAATCTCATGTAATTGTAGATATGAATTAAAAACGTAAATGTAATTAATTTAAATGTGCACAACAACAATTAAATGCATAAAAAAACATTCAATCACATAAAAACACAGGTTCAAATGCATTGCTTTACCCACAACAAATAACAATAAATACGATAATCTTTAGAGTGAAATGTACAATATTTAACTTAGCATTCAACATAATTAATCAAAATGGTTATGAATACTTATCTTATCAAATATGCAAACCTCTATAGAGGACGAATGTTCCATCCAACCATAGACTTGTTGTTATAGTTCTCAACAACATCCTGAGTTGGGGCTTTGAATCCATAAGAGATGGTGGTTCCTGTGGCTGGCTATTGTCCCCTCTCAACAATTGAATTCTTTCAACCATTCCAATCCACCATCTCTCTTTCCCCTCAACCCACACAACCCAAGGAATGGGTACCCTTCTCTGACACTCAGTCCCTTAGGATGTCCCTCTTCCCTTCAGGTATCCAACACATGTTGGACAAAATTAATCTTTGTTGGGGACTCCAGGAATCTACAACTACACATGAATTCTCACAACAAAAACTTACCTGCTCACTTTTACACTTTCTTTCTCATAATATTACTCACAGACCTACAACCTATTTCTCCATGAATTTACAACTCCAATCAACTATTACACATTCCCACTATGGTTTCCTTCAAGATTTAGTACTCAAAATGAAACCCTTGAACTCCAATCGCACTAACGAGATCCCATTCCTTGGGTTGTGTGGGTTGAGGGTAAAGAGAGATGATGGATTGGAATGGATAAAGGAATTTAGTCATTGAGAGCAGACAATAGCCAGCCTTATGAACCACTGTCTCTTGTGTCTCCTTTCTTCATATACCACTCGATAGATTTTGTAAAAAAAAATAAAATGAAGCGTTGGAATCCTTGGACCAGTTTTAAGAATGACAACCTAAGACATCGGGTTGCCAAAGCAGTGAAGGAACCCAATCCTAAACATCGGTGCCCATTCAAACCTAAAAATAGACTTCAGGAACCCTAGATGGAGGGATCTTGCAAATTCCAGATAAGTTGAAGATACACAGCCGAACAATCTTGAAAAAGACAAATCAATGCATGATGTGATTGGAAAGAAGGTACACACTGCCATTAGGACATACATAATTCCCTATTACACACCCAAATGATAAAAGAGGAGCTAAGCAATTTTTTCAATTTATAGTTTTATTCAGCGTGCATGAAGCTAGCAGGAAAGACAAAGGAAAAATATCCCTACCAGAGGGATCAAGATGCATGTCGTGCACTTTTTCCTATAGGAGAATTGTTGAGATCTTTATGAATATTATGCTGGAGATTTGTGACGAAAGGGATGCAAGGGGTTTTCCTTAACAACATAACTAATATTACTATTTTATGCTAATGATATGGAAAGTGGCATATTTAGGTCTAGACCTGCAACCTTAGCATTACAACATGACTCTCTAACCTAACTAAAATAACATTGTGGGCATGACATGCATTCTATACAATATGTCGTTGAGAGGTTAATGCTTGTTTGAGGGTGTTACATAACAATCATCAAATTTGAAGATAAACTTATATGTTTGTTAATCCTTGTTTGTATGTCATGTCATTCAGTAGCACATCACCTCACATGAATTGCATGTAGGGAGATGTGGCATGTTCCATGGATTTTAAGTGTACAAGTCTCCATACCATGCTCTTTTCATAACTATCATACCATCCATTGAAGCACAATGTCATACCCCCTTTTCATACCTATCATACCATCCATTGAATTACAATGTCATAACCCACCAATGAGCATTCGTCAAATAACTCCATATGATGTTATATATCATTTGATGTACTTTATCCTTTTCTTAAAATTTTGATTTATTTATTCTTAATGTGATTAACTACATAAGCAAAATTTGATTTTCATAATCTCACTGTGGCTGGGAAGGCCTCTACTTGCACAAGCTCTTATGTAATTTAATTATTATAATGTTTTCAAAATAGTAGGAGATGTCTACGCAATTTTGATCACCATGGTTGAGACCCGTTGTTAGTGTGATTAACTCCCCAACTTATGAGACAAGTAATTTCTTTCCAAAGAAACTCCAACCCGTTGTTGGCCACACCGTATATTTGAACGACATATTAAAGAATTTAAGGATTGAATATATACCTATTTAATTAGCTTTGTCAATGAAGTTATTAGTTGGTGGAGGTGGTTAGTTTGCTACTCTCTGCTTTGATTTAGTGATTGGTCACGAGTTCAACACCAAAGAAACAGATTTGGTGTTCTAGGCACCGTCTTCACTACAATCTAGCTAGGTGTTTGTGTTTATATGATATATGGACTTAACTTGCCATCAACGTGTCACTTTTAAAGTGAATCATTAGTAAAGTTGATTATAACCTTAGTTACTCATTACATTGATTTATTTTTGTTTAGTAATTAGTTATAATTTTTTATTTTTTTTAAATAATTATTTTTTTCCAAAAAAATCTAATTAATAAAATCATCAACATCAATGTCAAACTTAAATACAAACAGAGTTATATTAATTACAATTTGTTTTGAATTAACATTATTCACTTATTATTAATGAAAGCCCTATATTATTGCAAACTATTTACATAAGTCAATCGACTTCTACATTGAAAAATGCTCCTTGTCGATAAATACCATAATTTGAACAAATACTATTTGTCTATAAATACCATAATTTGAGAGAGATACACTATGTAGAGTATAAACATTACAGTTAGGTTGAAGAAAAACATTATATTATGTACTACACTTGTAAATTACATCATCTCTATAAGGAAGAATCGTGAAAATATTTCATTTAGATATAAAATTATATATCTTCTCTGCATATTTTCATTGTAATTTGATAAAATTTTGCTTTTATAATTATGACTTCTAGTTGTTGAGCTTGCGTTAATAAATATTATTTGACCTCTTGGTGTGAGTCTAAGTAATTATTTACAATGATGTCCAATGAAGTCCGTGTATTGATATTGGTGTGAGTCTAAGTAATTATTTACAATGATGTACGACACTTTTGCTTAGTTGTAGTTAATGATGATATGGGATTTGATTACCTTTTTAAATCTAAAGAACGTAATTCATTCTTGTTTTTCTTTTTATTTTTCAGGATATAAGAATATTTTACTTGTAATACCAATTTGAGTGAAATTGTTTTAGAGATCATAATTATATTAGTGTTATTACTTTCTCTTTGTAAAGATTGAACAATAACAGTTGTTGGAAGTGTTAATGTAGGGACGGGTTATATATTAAATATTTAAAATAATATAATAAAATAGAGTACACGTAATGTATATTCAAAATAATATAATAAAATAGAGTACACATAATGTATGGTATACTAAATGTGGATATAAAGCATAACTCCTTAAGTGATAATAGGGATGAGTTATATAATATTTCCTTATACATTAGGAGAACCTCCTCCAAATAACCCAAGTGTATTCATATAACCAAATTATATATTCATGTCTCAAATAATAACTCTATTGATTTCTATGTACATATTCTCACTCATTGCATATGTGAACCTTTTATTAGGCCAATCCTTATTACATATAATTTGACCCATCACATGCATTCACCTCGATATATATCCACCATACGACTATAACATAGTACTCCCCTTCAAAAAGATTTGTCCTCAAATCTTTGCAGATAAGGTTATACATGTGATGAAATCATGTAATATGATTGTCGTATTCATGATCTCTTGTTTCCATTGATGATTATCTATCCATCCATATTTGACTTTTTACGGTGTCAAACCTTGATAACTTCCTTTAATTATTTGATTACATCCATTGTTGTAGCTTCTCCAATTTGTTGTAGTTGTTGGTCTTGGATAACATCGTATCACATAATTGTTCCTTGATGATATATTCCATGAATATTATTGATTATTCCATATTCTTCCTCAACAATGTTCATATCGGTCTTCTTGTCTTTCTTACCAACGTTATTGGTAATGAGGGTGCCGATATGGTTCCACTTTTGAAGGTTTTCCTTCATTTTCTACACCCATATCATCAGTGCTCTTTTTAGAGACATGACATGCTTTATCCTATGTGCTTGGTCTTTAATTACTTTGGCCTTTGAGATAATACCATCATATTTGGCATGTACATCCTATTGTGGCTGCAACAACTCTCTTCAATTTATTTCATTTTGAGAGAAATTGATGCCCCTCATCTAAACTTCTATATAAATATTATGGTTACAAAGTGGTTGATCAGGTTTATTATTGTTACAAAGTGGTTGATCAGGTTTAATAGCTTTGTGGGATGCAAAGAGGAAGGATCTCATTGCACCATCTAACTGGTCTCTTAGATTTATAATTTTTGAGCCTATCGTGTTTGATCAATAACTCCCCCTTTCAAATTTCGATGCATATGAAGGCCCTACATTCCCTATGATAACTCTGACCATGTGCGAAATATTTTCGGGCTCGTATCAATCAATTAATGCATCATACTCTTACCTTCGAATGGATATCTCGTTATAACCCTTAGGAAAATTTGAGGTTTGACATCCAACAAGACTATTAAACTCTTAACTCATCAAAATCACAAACCTAGTTTGCAAAGCTCCCTCTTCCAAAAAAAACCTCAAGCCCGATGGTGGATGCGTCGTTTCAAGCTGTAATCTATCAAAATCTCCCATGAGCATGTGCCTTCCCAACAAGGGGTTCCAACGATTACCACGAAGATTAACTAGCCATAACCCAAACTTATTGCTTCGTGAAGAAATAAGATTTTGCGCCCAATACCTTCAATTAATTACATGCATTATCATTATTATCTTTGGTTAGCACTTTTTCCAAGGTTGGAAACGATATCCATCCATAAAAATTTCCTTAGGTTTTCTTATCTAAGATGGTGTATGCCATATTCCAATAGCTCCCTTCCGAAAACTCATTTCGAGAAACTTTACTTTAAAAAATTAATCAAAGGATAATAAAGCTTGATTTGTTTTCATTGTGAACTTAACCTTTAAATTTTTTGATTTAACAAGTGTTTATAAGAAGCTTTGTTAATCTGAATACAAACGCGTATACCTTTCCCTTTATTAAACACACGTCAACACGATTCCCAATACAGAATCACGAATAATCACCTTGGCACCTTTCGACGTAGTAGTCTAAACATTATTTTTTTTTGGAGGTTTTTCAGCAACTTTTTTCGTTTGATTTTGCCAGAAATCTGGTGATGAATAGTTGGATTTGCAGATTTGAGTGGCTAAGTTTGTATAATCCAAGTGCTCCAGGGATTTTTTATCACGCTGAATCCATTTATACATTCAAAAATACAATTTAAACAACAAAAAAATAGTAATTTTGTCCAAATTTACATCATCAAATTCCGACTAAAAAACTCAAAAAATAAAACATTTAGCTAACACCCCTTTCAAGAACCTCTTCCTGATAGCATGCTTCTTTTAAATTCTTTCCAACAACACTATCACTGGGAATTCTCCCAAAGTAAACCTTTTGATAGCACCCTTACGATGACTCATCTTCGACAACACTATTGAAAAGGCCCCTTCCAAAACAATGTCATCATTACTCCAAAAACGTTGATCCGATGGCATGAGCCCGAGAAGCTTCCCTCCGAAAACATTAATGGAGCTATACTTTTCATATCCTCTGCAGGCTATAGTCCACTCATATTAATTGCAAAGGGATTGGGTAAAGTTTGAAACACTTAAAATCTAAATTGAAACCACTATTACACATTATTCGAGATTTCAAAGTGCAAAAGGAGCTCTGCGTACTAAATTATCAAGCTAACTCAGATCTACAATGAAAAATAGTGAAACCACCTTGTATGTATACAATTTGTTCGAAAATTGTTTTACTATAGTGTTAACATTTCGATAAGCTCATTGTGATTTTATATGTTACAGATAATTAAGATAACAAGATGTCATGACCACAAACAAGAAGAGGAAAATCTCCCCGGACGAATGTACCTACACATGTAAAAAACCTAGATGACATGTTGTTGCCCTATACGAATACTTCAACGGAATGAAACATTGTGTGAGATGGGACGAAATATTCAAAATATTTAATACTAAAGGATTTCTTTTTTTTTTCCACGGAAATGTTGATCTATATATTCAACAGAATATAAAAATTTACAAAAACAGCGACTATAAAAAAGAACAGAGGTATGTATGCGCTTCAGCATCCAGTTAGACAGGGCAGAAGGATTACCGAATGGGCAGATCCGAGGGTTTTACAAAACAAAAACCAGTCAGATTGAAATCCGGCCCGGGAAATCGCCGATAGGCCAAAACCTGTTTCAGATCAATGATATCTGTAGCCTAATGATCCGATCTCCAGAAAGGCTTCCACTTCAGATTTTGAGTAAGATTGGGGGGCCTTCGTTGCCTTCCTCCCATCTGGAGAAAGTCAAGAACCCGAGAGGACGAGATAAAGCCAATTTTGATAGATGATCCACAATAGCGTTTTCTTCTCTGTAAATATGGGAGGTAGAGAGGCTCTTAAACAGTCTTCTGGCTTCTGAGGTTCTCTCTTTCCAGCTTTCTAGAGCTGCTGATCAGAGGTCAGCTTTGTCATTTATGCAATCGATGATGACTTTTGAGTCTCCTAGAAGAATCATCACATCGATGTTTAGCCTTTGTGCCAGGATAAGGGAAGCCCACGCCCCCAATAGTTCGGCCTTGGTGTTGGTGCCTTGTCCGCCATTCAGAGTCCATCTGTAAGAAGTATGGGCGTTGATGGAGATATGGCCCCCCGCCCCACAACGAGATCCATCCAGTTGAGCTGCTCCGTCAAACCAGGCAATGGCTTTGTCAAAAGGGAGAGATGTAATAGATCTGCGTTTTTTCCAGGCATTGGTAGGATGAGGTCGGACGACTGCAGTGAGAATGAGATTTGTCACCAAGTAGATCGGAGGGGGTTTATCATCAAAGATTGTGGCATTTCTTGCCAACCAGACGTTCCAGTAGACAGTGGCTGGCAGCGAAGGGTAGATCTGAGGTCTTGAGCACCAAGAATTTAAGCAGGAGAAAATCGAGGGTCCAAGCCATTGTTCATAAAACTTTAGAGAAGTTGTGACATGGTGCCAAACTTGCTGGAAGAAATGGCAGCGCACGAAGAGGTGGTGTGTAGTTTCGTTTTCCTCCTTACACAAAATACATCGATTTGGTCCTGACCAGCCACGTTTCTATAGGTTATCCCAGACAAGGATTTTGTTTTCCGTCATAAGCCAAGTGAATAACTTAAGTTTGAGAGGACAGTTCCACTTCCATAGTCTAGAGCGCCAAGTCCTATCTCGGGTGTGCTAGGAAGCTTCAGTCAGTGCTTTGTAGATGTTCCGGACAAAAATGTAGCCAGATTTATTGCCCTCTGTCCATATAAGTGTGTCAGGTCTATCCTGTAGGCGGATGCCGGCTTCAATAAGATGCTGAGTGTACCTGTTCCATTCGGCTGTGAGCTCGGTGTTTAGATTCAGCAAGAAACTAGTGACCCAGGACTCACCAAGAGTGTTGCTTCGGTGAGTGTCTTTTAATTGAAACAGATAAAAAAGGCCTAAATTGTGTAGGCGCTCCAGTAGTTGGGTGGAGAGCAGAGCTTTTTTCCCATGCCAAGAATCGCATCTATGCCAACTTCAATAGCAGATCCGGAGCCAGGCAGCCATGCGATCCAATGAAGTAGCACTGGGAGCGATTTTAGTAAATGCTTCCACGTTTGTGAGCCCCCAGGGGGAGAAGAGGAGGCAGATCTGAGCCAGGTATGGACTGGCAGATGAGAGATATATTTATCTTTTATAAGCTTATTCCAAATTCCTGGTGTCATCAGAGTTTGCCAGAGCGTATTCGCCGAGAGTGCAAGGTAGGTGAGGTGTAGGTTCCTCAGGCCCCAGCCACCTAAAGCTATTGGCTTTGAGAGGGTTTCCCATCCACAAAGATGGAGACCTCTGCTTTGTTTGCTGCCATTCCATAGAAAGTTAAAAATCAGCTGGCGGAGCTTCTTTAGCACCAAGTGTGGGATGCGTGCCAGAGCCATCCAGTACACCGGAAGACTTTCCAGAACTGCCTTGATCAAAATGTATCTGCCTCCCATGGATAAACATCTATTACACCAGAGTTGTATTCTGCGCTCAAACTTCTCAAATAGCCAACTCCAGTCCTTTGCTTTGTAGCTAGAGGGTTTGATGAAGTAACCGAGATAGTGGAAGCCAGCTACCAAATCTCGAAAATCAAAGCCAAAAAGTGATTTTAGTTCCAACAATAAAGCGTCCCTCACACCTGTGGCTAAGAAGAAAGATTTCTGAAAATTTATTTTTAAACCTGAAACAGAGCAGAACGAGGTTAGCACAATAGAAATTTCTGTCCATTCAGCCAAGGAAGCCAAAGTCATAATAATCACGTCATCTACGAAGAGTAGATGCAGAATTTGAGTCAGTCTGGAAGCTTTGATTCCTGTGAGTTTGTCGGCTAACTGACTTCTTTTTAACAGGATGCTGAGACTTTCTAAAACTAGAATGAAAAGGAGGGGAGAGAGGGGGCACCCCTGCTGAAGCCCTCTTCCACTACGGAAGGCTTTGGAAGCCTCACCATTGATTAAAATTGCCAGGTTGGTTGTGGTTATGCAGCCCATCATCCAATTTGTAATGGTAGTCCCAAATGCACATTGGAGAAGGATGAGCTTTAAGAAATTCCAATTTATGCAGTCAAAGGCCTGTTTGAGATCCAATTTTAGGAGGATGGCCGACAAGTTTTTTGTTTTGATGTTGTGTAAGCACTCCTGAGCGGTGCTAATAGCATCTAGATTTTGCCTTCCCTTGAGGAAGCCGAGCTGCTCCTCTGCCAGAGCCCGGGAGAGAAGAGGGTGGATTTTGTTGGCAATGATCTTTGTTATTATCTTGTAGCTAAGATTACAGAGCGAGATCGGTCTGTAATACGAGAAGTGGCGGGGGTGATTTTGCTTGGGGATCAGGACTATAAAAGTGTTGTTTAAATTCTTGTTAACCAATCCACTGATCCTCGAATTTTCAACAGCCTCTAGCAGATCTTGTCCCATTAAGTCAAAGTAATGGAGATAGAGTTCCACAGTCCATCCATCGGGACTGGGACTTTTTTCTTTTTTAAAGCCTTTTAATACTTGATGAATTTCCTCTAATGTGCAGGGATTGTTCAGAGCTCTTGCTTCCTCAACGATCACCATCTGTGGGAAAAGTTGTGCAATTTCGATCTGATCCTGTAGGGAGATTTGCATATCTTCTTGGTAGAAAGACTGGAAGTGTTTGTGCGCCACTTGTTTTATGTCTTCTGTCCTGTTTAGTCACTCTCCAAATCCCAAATAAACTTTTTATTTCTGTGATGGCTGGCGAATCGGTGGAAGAAACGAGTGTTGTTGTCCCCGCTAGAGAGCCAGAGCACTCTACTTTTTAGCCGCCACCTATCCTCTTCTACTCGGAGGATGTGCGCGCGTTCAGCCTCTAAAAGATGTAGATCAACTTCAAAATCAAAATTATGGTTGGTCCGTGCCTTTTGTCTGAGTAATGTTGAGATTTGTAGTTCAAGTCTGTTTAGACAGGTAGTGTCTTGTGCTTTTTTCCTCTTCAGCCAGCTAATTGTATTGGCCCTCAGACAATTAAGTTTCCTAATCAAATTGCCTTGGGCATCTCCAGGAGTCGAGAGGGACGAATCAGTCCAGATTGATTTGACAATCTGATCGAAGGTGGGCTCCTACAGCCAGGCTGAGTTGAATTTAAAGGGATAGCTCGATCCCAAATTACTTTTTCCAAGCTGAAGACAGATGGGTGTGTGATAAAAAATGTAAGGCAATTCAATCTAGGCCCGAGCCAAGTAAGATGGGTTTAGCAAATCTTCAAAAATTAAGAAGCGATCCAGGCATTTTTCAATACCAGAGATGCCCGCTCTCCCATTATGCGAAGTGGGCAGAAGTTATGCCGGCTCCAGATCCACTGGAGCATTTTTTGTGAAGAGGGAAGTGACAAAAGTTGCTAGAGGATCAGTCTTTGCCTTGTCACCCCAGATATCCTTAGAGCTGAGCATGAGGTTCAGATCACCAGCTATTATAAGATCTTTTATGGCTAGGAGGCCAAGGCGGTCTAACTTCTCCCAAAAAATTATGCGGTCCAGACAGGGTCCATATGTATTGAGCAAAGTCAGGGAGGTGTTAAGCTCCAAGAAGGTACCAGTTAAAAGAATTCCACCTGGACTGAGCATCGGGGTGAAGTCAAAATAAAACGGATCCCAGGCCACCGGGAGTCCACCTGAGGTTCCGATAGAGCTGGCCGCACAAGCCATCCAGTCTGGTCGGAGAGAGAAAATGAAGTTCCTGGAAACTTCAGCATCCACCAGCATTTCTTGTAGGAAAATAACCGTCGGTCTGTGTTTATCCAGGAGACATCTCAAGGAGGCTAGTTTCAGGAGACCTCCAACCCCTCTGATGTTGAGGGAGATGATGATCATGTTTTTTCTCGAGCTTGGGCTTTTAATCCTCTAAGTGCCTGAGTTTGATCAGTAGTAAGCGGGGTTGAGCTTGAAGCCTCTACAATTGCCTTTTTTCTCGCACTGCGAGTTTTGAGTGGGGAAAGCTCCAAGCCGAAGCCTCTAGACCAAGAGGGGGTTGTCGTAGGTTGCTCTAATACTCCTGAGGTCGAGGAAGTGGTGCCAATGCTGACCGAGGGTGGGATGAGTTGTTTGCCGAGATACTTCGGAATTGGGAGAGAGTCAAAGGGTAGAGGGGGTGCGGGTGGGATATTAAGAAGCATCTGGTCCAGGTCCCGAGCCGAAAAAGGTTGTTCAGTGTATCCATGGGGAGGGGTAAGTTCATCTTCCAGAAGAGCAGAGTCAGCAGGAGGCTGTGAACTTGAGGGGTCGCTGAGAGGAGAAAGGTTGTTCGAGGGGGGGGGAAGAGTCGACTAGAAGCCTTGGAAGAAGTCCAAGCGGTTCTAGTGGCGGGTTAGGGGAAGCCAAGGTGTCTAGATTAGTAGGGATAGGGGGCGAAAGTGGAAGGTCTGTGGGGTTTTCAGTGGAAACCGGTTGTTGGGAGTTTGAAGCTTGCGAGTTTAACTTGAGTCTCTCCTAGGCGGAGAGGTAGTTGTAAAGCGATGGGCAAAATAGCTTGATCTTACTTACCAGAGTATCGGTTGGTAAATCAGGGCTCATAGCTTGCTGATGAGGTGTAGATGCTGCTTCAACATCTTCAGGCTGTGTATTATTAATTACTGTCTAGAATACAAAAGACTGCAAAATGCAAAGAACACAAGCTAGCTAGAATGGTGGTAGCTTATCTCTGAAGAGAGATGTCTTGGTTACGCTCATTCATAAGAAGTTGATTACAATGAGGCTCCAAAGCAATTTTTAACATAAACCATAAATGAGAAAACCCTAAACATCCAAATCCCTAACACTGGAAGATGAAACGCCAAAAGGTTTGTGGGCCCCGATGGGGGTAGTTAATACATCAACTTCCCGAGGGCACACATTTTTCATACTATCTTTGTTTGAGGTGCTTGGTAACCTGTCAAAAAGTTCTAGTCAAGGAGTACACATTCTGAATGGCCCAATACATCCCAATAAGAAACTATTTGGCGTTGCCAAGTAAAAAAAGTGTCGTTTAAGGCCTCAAAATGACATTGGAAGTTTGGGACCCTAAAAACTATAGAAAAACTGCCAAGATGGAAACTGTAATTTTAGCCAATGGAATAGGTGGGTGGGCACCAATGTCAGTCCCCCCCCAGGAAGTAATGGTCTCCATTGCATCGAGTTCCTCAATCAAATGGGGAAACTTTTGTGGAATCTGACTCTTGGTGAGCCACTTGCCCTGTTGAAGAAATTTCCCTGCTTTGATGACATGGTAGAGTTGGATGTTCTACTAGTGGGTGCCCTTCATATTGGTGTCCATGATCCGATCAATTTTCCCCTGTTCAATGTAGTCGGGATTGAGTTTTTTAGGGGCCAAGTGCTCGGCCACGTTCGTAGTATCCAAGAGAGGTGGAAAATATGGTTGAAGTAGTTCCACATAAAATACCAAGTGCAATCCATGGAAAGGAGGAATACTTAATTCAAAAGCATTATCTCCCACATCCTTGGTGATGGTGTAAGGCTTGTATTGGAGCGGGTGTAGCTTCTGATGGGTCTTGTGAGGCATTCGTTCTGCAAATGCAACCATACCTTATCTCCCACCTGAAACTTGTGTGGTACCCGATGTTGATTGTGGCACTGCTTGTACTTGGCATTGGATTTCTACAAAATATCATGAACTTGTTGTTGGATGTTCTGGATTCGCTCAACAAATTTGGTTGCTCGATTAGCCTTAGTTTGAGCATGGGAGGACTCTTACTATGCAGTTGCAATGGGTAGAGATATGTCAATGGGGGAAAATGGTTGGAACCCCAAGCACACCTGAAAAGGGTTTTGGTCAATAGAGCTATGGAGGGATCTATTGTAGCTATGTTGATCATAAGGAAGGATTCCATCCCATGTGTGTGGATGTTTAGAATTATACATCCTCGGGGCATGGACAATCATTGTGTTGACTACCTTTGCTTTTCCATCAGTTTGTGGGTGGAAGGTAGTCAATTTGGTGACACAATCATGTAAAAAGGCTCTATTGGGCACTGTCAAGTCAAAAAAATGTCGTTTAAGGCCTCAAAACGACCTCAGAAGTTTGGGACCCAAAAAAATGTAGAAAAAATGCCAATATATATATATATATATATTCAATAAAGACCTTGTAGGGAAACCAAATGAATGTTTTTCGACATATATGGATGACGTCCATTGTGAAGCCATCAATGTAGGCTAGTGCACCTAACCCAAGACGATTTGAACTGGGCACCTACTGACATGGACTAGCGAAATGCCCAACACCCTTGGAGACAACTAGCTGGGCTAACCCCTTGGGATTACACACACATATTTGGATGCAACTAACACAATAGTAGCATCCAAAGTAATGATTTCATGCTAGGCATTTTTTTTAACACTAAGATGATTCTAAGGACCTTAATAACAATTCAAGAGAGGTCTCAACTCTCAACATAACCTTAGATGTTTCTATAGACTCAATCATGGGCGTGTTTAAATGTTTCTATGATTGCAATTATGGACTTTTTGCGGTTAGAAAAGTGCATCGTGGAAATTTTGTTGGTGGCACTTGTGACCATTTCTAGGGGTGTTTTTCTAGTTGTAAACAGAAACTATCACTTTACCACCCAAATTGCCATTTAAATGAGAAAAAGTGTAAAAATATAAATAATTTTAAAATAAATTATCTTAGTGGCAACTTGATAGTAATTTGAATGATATCTTCTTTAAATTCTTGTAGTGTATGAAGTTCAAAGAATTTTTGTTTTCCCATGGAAAATTTCTCAATATATTAAATATATGGTGTTCTCCAAAAAGTACATAGTTGTGCTATTACAACCATCTTCAAAAGGTATACACATACCACATAGTCATAACATGTAGGCCGACAAAGTGCTTGTTACATATAGTCGGATCCATCAAAGGGAAAAATAAAAAACAAAAGGAGGAGTCCATGGTTACTTATGATAACACATTTTAGAGGAATCTAGGTCTCTCAAAAAGACACAGACATCCCAGATGTGTTATCTTAATCACAGGTAGAGACATAGTGAAAGTTGGGGGCCCTCGTGGCCATCCTGCCATTTGCTTAAATGGATCCTCCCTTCTGGAACCTGAAGTGATTTTTTTGATAAAGTGTCTTCTTCCTCATTCTCTTCCCTGTAGATATGATCAAATCTAATGATGTTGAAAAATGTTATAAGATCCCAGATCTTATCCATCCAACCCACAAGTGAAGATACTTGTAAATTTCTCTTAAATTTTAACCAATCTATCATAGTCTTTGAATCCCCCAAGACGTGTAGTTGATCAATACCCAACCGATGTGCTAATGATAATGAAGCCCACACACAAGCTATTTATTCCCTAGTGTTTGTGCCCATGCCACAGTTGAAATTCCACCTATATATAGTATTTCCAGATATCTTAATGACACCCCCAGCCCCACTTAATGTTCCATTTCTTGTGTAGCACTATCAAACCAACAGATGGATGCCAAAGTAATGTCAAGTGTCCTTTTGATTCTTTTTCTTTTCCTTTTTTGTAGACACTGAGCACTAGAATTTTCCACCATCCCTCTGATTTTAATGCCAACCCCCTGTACTGTAGGAGTACGAGATTCAAAAATACACTTGTTTCTTTCCAGATAGATATACCAACAAGCCAATGAAGGAAGAGTAATATAGAATTTTTTACATTTTCATCTAGTTATCTAAACAATTTGTTAAAGAGATGCCTCCCCATGGTGAAACAAGACTAAAAAAAGTATATAAAAACTTCCACAGGTGATGAGTGAAAGGGAAGTTTACAAACAAGTGTAATGCAGTCTCCTTGTCCCTGCGACAACGTGATCAAATGCTCGGGCCTTCCCAACCTCTTTTTCACAGAGTATCCCAATTTAGGATTTTGTTCTCCAAAGCCAGCCAAAGAAAAAGTTTGATCTTATAGGCTAGATCCCAAGACCACATCTGTATCTGCCACCCTGTTTTCTGTTGTGACCAGAATTTTGTTTCCATAGCGTTATATAAATTTTTAACTGTGAGAAAACCCAATTCGTCACCTCCAATACAGATTAAAGAATCTTCTCTAGACCATAGAAGGATGCCATAATCGATAAGCACATTGCAAAAATAATACCATTCAGTATCCAAGGATCCTGTGAGTCCCAAGTCATCATTTTTTTTCCACTGATTTGTAATAAAACCCAAGGAGGATTGAGCCTTGGCTTGATACAGGTATCAAATGTTTTTATTTTTTAGGGCCATCAGGAGATCCTGTGAGAGTAATGAAGAATTAACAATGCCCAAAATATTGTCCATGTCGATTAGAAAAAAATATCCATTGCCAGGATTCCAACTTATCCAGTCTGTAATGAGTGGCAGCGATTTCATCAAAATTTTCCAAATATTTGAGGCCGAAGGTTGAATAACCGTAGTTGGTCTGAGCCAAGTAACCACTGAGGAGTAGGGAAGGTATTTGTCTTTGATCACCTGGTTCCAAATCCCATCTTTCATCAGAACATGCCATAAGGAGTTTGGAGCCAGAGAACGATTAAAAATGAAGAGGTTCTTAAGACCCCAACCTCCTAAGTGTTTCAGATTTGCAAGTATTTCCCAATTGCAAATATGTAGCCCATGTTCTTTGCCACCACCCAACCAAAGGAAATCAAAGATCAGTTTGAGAATATTTGAGAGGAAAAAAAATCGGACCGCCACAATGGCCATCCAATATATAGATTGTGCCTCCAATACCGCCTTTGCAAGAATACAACGTCCTACAAGTGATAACCAACGATTACACCAGTGTTTAATCTTGTTTTCAAACTTTATAATAAGCCATCTCCAGTCTTTGAAGGATGTTTTCTCTGCTTTTATGAAATACCCCAAGTATCTAAATCCTTCAGACAAGTGCACAAAATTGAAAGAAAAAACTTCCTTATACTTCTCCAGTGCTTCTCCTTGTACCCCCAAATGGTGAAAATTTTATTTATTTAAATTCAATTTTAATCTCGATGCACAACATAAAAGTTCCAATAGTGTTTTAATCACCAACCGCTCTTCAAGTGAAGCCTTTTTCATGATATAGAACATCATCGAAAAATATATGATGTAGAATTTGTATAACCCTGGATAAATTTACTCTAGTCAAGCTTCACTCCGCTTGTCCTTTCTTCAACAATAGGCTTATGCTTTCCATAACAAGGATGAACAACAGAGGCGAGAGCGGACACCCTTGTCTTAGTCCACGTTCACTATGAAAAAATGGGGAATTCTCACCATTTATCAGAACAACAAAGGAGGAGCTAACAACACAACTCATAATCCAGCTTATAGAAGGGATGTTGAAGCTAGTTTGTACAAGAATTAGGCAAAGGAAATACCAACTAACACAGTCATATGCTTTTTTTAAATCCAACTTTAAAATAAGTGTTTTTTTCTTCTTTCTTTGATACTGTGTATACATTCTTGCATCATCCCAATGGCGTCCAAAATATTCCTTCCCTTTAAGAAACCAAGTTGTTAACTCGATAGTGCCCTCGAGGGAATATGCTTAATTCTATTAGCAATCACCCATGAAACAAAATTATAGCATAAATTACAGAGTGCAATGGGTCTGAAATCCACGAAAGTCTGAGGATTATTCTCCTTTGGAATCAGTGCCAGGAAGGTAGAATTTAGTGATCTTTGAATCTTTCCTCTGGTTGTATAATCTTCCACTAGTTCCAGTAGATCATCTCCCAGAACTTAAAAGAAGTGGGTGAAGAACTCAATCGTCCAGCCGTCCGTGCCTAGAATTTTATCTTTAGCAAAAAAAATTAAGATTTCCCAAATTTCTTGTTTCGTGATCAGTCGGTCGATGAGTGAAGAGTCTTCCATTGTGAAAAAATGCGGGAACAACCTGACTAAGTTCACTTTCTCCACAGGGGAAGCGAGAGGGTCTACCTCGAACAACTTTTTAAAATATCTAGTGGCCTCTTTTTTGAGAGTCTCTTATCGTCTATGGGTCTGTCTGTTCTCATCACATATCTCCCAAATGTGTTTCTGGTTCCTTGGCGCTGGTGTATTTTTGGAATAATTTAGCATTATGATCCCCACATTTCATCCAGACAACTCGAATCTTCTATCACTAGTGTTCCTCTTCAAGTAATAAGATTTTATTACGTTCTGCCTCCAAGGATTTCAAATGACAGTCAGATGCAGTTCTCATCCCATCCCTCTGCAAACCTGAGAAAACCACCCTGAGTTCCTCCTCCATAGTTTCCAGCCTATGGGTTTTTTCATGCCACCTAAGTCTTGCCCAGGTTTTAATCCAAGCCTTTATAACTTTTAGTTTCCACACAAAACTGTGTTGGAAATCCAATTCCACCAGGAAACCGGTATCCAACCAAACCTATTTTACTATACTAGAGAAATCTTCCTCTTCCATCCATGATGGATTTAATTTGAAAGAGTATGCCATCAGATACTATTGAAAATCAAATTGGGCTATAAATGGCACATGATCCGAGACATAGGGAAGATCTACCCATGATCATTACCTACCCACTTCACATAATAAACTTTCTAAAACCAGGATACGATCCAATTGCTTAGGAATACCATCCACCCTAGTTCTTCCATTCCTCCATGTTGGAACCACATCATCCAGGATCAAGTCCACCAAATGATAGTCCTGGAGAAACAATTTGAAATAATATGCAAGCTTGTCTAGTTGTGTCACCACTCCCCATACCTCGTCAACACCTATAGTGAATTTTAAATCTCCTACTAGAATCAAATTTTTATATGCCAACAACCCACTCGTAGCCACCCGATCCCAAAAAGATTTGCTCTCACTGCAGGGCGCATAAATATTGAGTAAACAAATATATTTGTTGTTTTCTAAAGAGATTCCAGTAAGAAAAATTCCCCACTGCAGAGTAAAGGTTCCAAAGAAAACTTATTGAGATCCCACATCACCAAGAGATGAGTTCCCATGGATCTAACAACACAAGATAACCAGTTAGGGACAAACTTTAACATAAAATAACGTGCCTCCTCCTCATCAACGAGCATTTCTTGTAAAAAAATGATATCATGTTTGAATTTCCTAAATAATTTGTGCATGGAGGCTAGTTTCAGGGTCCCCCCCACCCCTCTAATGTTTAAGGAGAGTAAGATCATGGTTTAGCTTGAGCAAGGGCTTTCATGTCTCTAAGCACCCCAGATTCTGTAACAATAAGTGTGTGAGGGTCAGGTGCAATCACTGAGAGGGTATCCTTTTTACAAGTGCTTCTCGTCTTTATGGGAGAAGTATTGAAACCTAGGCCTTTTGACCAAGTGTAACTAGTCCTAGCCCCCCAAAATCGGTTCCCCGACTGACCAACAAGTTTAGTAGAACCCAGAAGTGTTAAAAAAAAATTCCCTGATAAGTAGTAAGTGGAACAGTAGCATTCACCTCACGAAGTAGAGGGACCAATGAGTCTAGGGTCTCCCCCAATGTCCAGTCACTAGGTTCAACCTCCCTATAACCTGAAAGTATAAACTGATCCCCACCCCCTCCTCAACCTCCATCTGAGCTCCCTCGGGGTTCACATCAACTTCGTTTATAAGTGCTCCAAACCCAGGAAAGGAGTTGGCAAGTACAGGAGGACACAACCTAGTCTCCTCCCAAGGAGTGCTAACCCTGACTGGGCTGAGCGGATCCCTGTCCCCCACAGGGGCCTATGGAAAAACCTCTAAGGAAGGGGAGACAACCTTTGAAACTGGCTTAGGTGCCAGGGAAGATATCATGGGCTCAACCCCCAACTGTGATGAAGAGTCCAATGCTAACTTTTCCCAAGACGTAAGAGAATGAAAAAATGAAGGACATAAAGCTTTGAGTTTACCTGTGAGAGTGTCGGAGCCCGATAGATTAGGGGAGTTCGAGGTATCAGAAAAATGAAATTCGCGTGTAAAATAATCCATGCCAGGCGAGTCGCATCTAGGCATCTTCCTGAGTTATGTGTTTTCCAACTCCTCCTCCTCCACGAAGCTCTGACATGAACTTCTCAAATGTCTGGTCTTGTGGAAAAATGTGCACTAGAAGGGTAGGCCCAAGTAGTCCATCCTTGGAGAATAAAATTAGTCTCTCCAATGTATGTCCAAAGTCTCCAACAATCCCGAATGGATATCAACCTCCACCAATATCCTTCCCATCTTTCTGCCAGGTGCACGAAGAGACTGGTCATCGACTCTGATGAAACAATCAAGTGCATTTCCTATAGTCATCTGAGCCTTAACATTCCAAATATTTAGTGGTAAACCAGGTAGGAGAACCCACAAGTTCCTAAACTGGAAGTAATACTGAGCAAGGTCAAAGGAAATCCTCCATTGTTTGAGCATCAAGCTCCCCTCATCATAGGACGAGAGCCTATCAAGAATTTCTACAGAGTCATCCGACGATTGAAACTTGAAATCGAACCAACCTCTCGATAGGAGGAATATCTCTGACGCATAACCCAGGATGGGTAACCATTTCATCTTCACCCAGGTAATGAGTGGATTAGTACACCACAAGCAGTATGAGAACCTGTTGACCAGAGTATTCAATGCTAAATAATATGCTTCCTTCGAGCCAAGGTCGTCCCCCAACACCATTTTGCGTCACATCCGGTTTGGTAACCAAGGTTTCTTACTAGAAAACCTCTCGGGTGCAGACATTGGAGTAGCAATGTTAGCACCACCAAGTGGTGGCATAGTTACACAGTCAGGACGCTTGAAATCTTCACTAGCATCTACACTCAAAGGAGATGTATGTGCAGAGCAACCAATATTAGACTTTACAAATGGAGCTATTCACTTACGAAAAAAATATAACGAAGCCAGGAGGAGTGTTGTATCCAAGGGTAATAACTCCTGAGTTGAAAGATGTGTAGAGTTTAAATGCGCTACAGGCAGATTAAATAAGCCCACCTTCTCCCAGGCTACCTAGTCAGCCACGCTCATAAGTGCGATGATGACAACTTCTGTCACGATAGCTACAAAAACTAAGGAGATTAAGCCACCTAGTGCCCACTAGGGCCTCCTTGGGGGGTAAATCCAAGGTAACCTCAAGGTGCAGAAGAATACATTTAAAGCCAAGTAAAGAAACCAATGTATGTCCTGGAAGACAAGATAGTAGCAGTAACACCCCTGTCAAATCCAAAAGGAGGTAGAGAGGCCAAAGTGATAGTAAGTCTTAGTGAGGCCTCCAAAGTTAGCCCACCACTAACACCTCCAATCCGACGGACTACAAAATGGTTAAAACAGAGGCTACCTACCAAAATAGGCTCCCATCGCTGGCACTAAATAACTTAAAAACTAGTTTTAAGAGCCTCCAAATGCTAGAGTGCCATCAAGAGCTACCCACCAAAGTGGACCCCATTAAAAGCCTTAAAATGATTTAATAAAAGTCCCAAGGTCCTCAAGATACATCCCTAGGTCCTCTAGGTTCCAACGTCGAAATGACACCAACACCATTAAAATCCTCCAAATAGTAGCAGGTTTTCAATAACCTAATCCTACCTCTCCAATTCGTCTTCCTTTTTATGTCATGTTGGAATGACTCTACAACACTTACTTAAAATTTACTCAAAGATTTTTTGTTGTAGACAACATTTACAAGTTTTGCTATAATCCATTATAGCAATTGTTATCTTATTTGTTTTATGGGATGTGGATCAAATCCTTTTTTCCTTAAGGATATATAATATTATACATCCAACTTTATTTTCATTTAGGAAATCCTCATACATAGTTAACATTGTTAATTGTATTACAATCATTATCGTCTTTATTCCTATATTATAATTTATAAGTTTTTTAATTATAAAAGAAATATGACCTATATTATAATTTATAAAGTTTTTAATTATCAAAAAAATATGATGTAATATTGCAATATGCTACCAAATAAAACAAGGTTGTGTGGCAGTGTAGTCCCTGCCAGGTTGAATTGGATAAGGAAAAGTAGGAGAGGCAAATGGAAACTGCAGCGAAGATGTGGCAAGCAACATGAAGCACATGTGGTATCCATGCAGTAAATGACATGTGGCCTGTAGCACCCCATTTATTTTTTGAAAGTATATAACAAAATACAATTTGTGCATAGTGGAAGAATTTTTTTTATAGACTAGTGAAAGATAAAAATGTATGAGGACATAAATTTAAAAGCAGATAAAAAAACATTTTTTATTTGAAATATATCAAAAGATCAATTTAAATGCATTTGTGATATAGACTGGTGAAAGATAAAAATGTACAAGGACATAAATTTAAATGAGATAAAAAAATAGTTTTATTTGAAATATATCAAAAAATAAAAGTCTGTTACATATTAATGGAAATTAGTTTAAAAGGAGATAAACAAGCAGTTTAGTTTGAAATATATTTATTTGAAATATATCAAATAATAAAAGTCAGTTACATATTTGAAATATTTCAATGCGTTTGTCATATAGACTGGGATTGGGGCTCCTGCGGACCATAAGAGAAATATCTACAAGAAACAGGACTATAGAAAGAAGAAGTGGGGGACGATAGAGTGCAATATCTGAAAAAAAAATAAAAATTGAAAGGTATCAGTGTTTGGCTAGACATTTCTATTTTAAAAAGTGGAATAATTGGGTTGATAAACAAAGCATGATACGATCAGTAGACTTACAGTGATGGTACATATGAGCCATTTTTCTATTTGCTTGCGGTTGTCATTTCATTGATGTCATCGACAACTCCTGGAATCGTGGCAACTGCTTGTTGCTTTTCGTCTGTGGCCTGCTTCAATTCCCTTTCGATCCATTCTTCAATGTAGCTTCTCATTGGGGCGACGTTGATCTCATTCTAGATTTTTATGTTGAAAATTTTGTTTTCTAATTCCCGGAAGTCGATAGAAAGATTATGCAGAGCCTGATGAATTTCCTCATTTTGTACTGAATAGTGGACTAGCCAGTGGTCGACGTGATCTTGATCATATTCAAGGATGCTGTAAAACTTTTCCAAAGAAAACACCTTAAACATATCAACCTATTTATCGAAGTCTTTCCTAGTTAAGGGAAAGAAGTTGATGATTAAGTTGGGGTCTTGGAAATTTATTCTTAACAGCCTTGTGAATAAATTTTATTTCTTTGATATGGCTTGTTCACATGACTGAACAATGAGATGATGGTTCTTCACTTTTTCTTTCCAGCATGCATTTAATTGACCGATCCGGTTTTTGGATGGAAGATCTTGTTGTCTTCTTTTTGTTTCTGTCATGTTGTTGACAATGGTGCCAAAAGGAAGGACCGTGTTTAAGTAGAAATGTTCTTCATCTTTTAACTCCGTCTGCAAATGTTCGAGAAAACTATGTGCCTTGGTTCCAAGGGAAGTGATGGTTTGTTATGTTTCCCATGCCTCAATAACCAATTCCATTCTTTTCTTGATATTATTATCCACATATACTCTACAGGATGCGAGGGGGCTGGAGGATCCTTTTAGGTTGGTTGTAGGGGTGGTAGACATGTCTATTTCCAAAGGATTGGCAAGAAATTGCTAGGAATCAAAGCCTCTTCCAATTCCTTGAGTTGGTCTTCAGTCTGGAATTCTCGGCCTCGATGCCTCCAATGGAATCATGAAGTGCATCTCCGCTCGCTATGCAAAGTTGAAAAATTTGGGACGGTGGCATGTTGTCAAGGTCCACCTCTGAACGATATTTGCCTTTCTTGTTTTTTACATCTTTTTTTTCAATGATCAATTTTTTGGACTAGCTGTCAAAAACAACGCTTTGGAACACGAAGGATTCATCTTCATCAAAAAATTTGGTATTGGATATGTCCATTGGACCACTATGATGGATGGCGTCTCCAAGTTGATCAAGGTAGTGGAGCACACTATCCAAATCAGGCTCAAGTTCCATGTTCTCACTCTGAATTTCAGGCTCTTCCACCTATCAATTTTAGAGTGAGGAGGGTCGTTATCTCCTCCTCCATTTGAAGAACTCTGAGTTTCTTTGTTGTTGTGGTGGGCCATTGGAGCAATGCTCCGATATGTCATACTTTTTGGAGTGCTATTCATCGATTGAACACTCTTGTCAAAGGGGCCTTTCCCTTATTGCCTGTACAATTTAGTGTTGCTTTGCAGTGTGTCTAGGTCGTCGGCATCAGAAGCAGGAGCGTTGTCGCTAGTGTCTTTGTTTTCGGACAGGTGTTTTTTGAAAAAACAATCATCGAAGCCAAGTGTTTGTAAATTTTGTCATAAAATATTATCGGGGTTGAACCCTCTTAGGATTTCATCATATCTGAGGTTGAAGTTGCTAGAATGTGTTGTGAATTCGTCAATTTTGTTGATGTTTTTCAACACAAAGTCCCTGACTTTCCAAGGCAGAGGAATGAACTGTTTTTTTCTCTTCTTTTGCAATAGATGTGACCAGTGGTTGCATTGTCGTGCTACTTCTGCAACAAACATTATGTTCGTAATGTGACATGGAAGGAGAGAATATTTTTTCATGGAGCCAAAAATCCTTATGACAGAGTAATTATCCAAATGTTCAAGTGTCCCCTTCCTGTCCAAAAAACTGGTTGCCTGTTCAGATATGCAGGGAGCATCTTCTCCTAACAACAAAAATTTGAAAACAGGAATGAAGCCATTAAGAACCTCATAAAAGGAGTGGGAAGCCTTGTGCTTCCACAAGGCCTGGTACTAGAACATTACTGGGTCGAATTCCTAGTTGACATTCTTGGACAGAGACAGTTCTGGAAATTGGCAACAATGTGTTATCGCAAAAACTAAGTAGGACGACATATAAAATTTATTTTCCCTTTTAAAGATTGACAATTGGGAAAAAATTTCATGGGAAATTAACTTGCCCCAATAAAAAATGGCTTGTTCCTTGACTGTGAAATACAAAATATAAAGAGCCATCCGGGAAACAGTTGTTGTGGACTCTTGTCCCGTTATTCTTGTAAACAACCAGGAAATTTCGTAGAATGGATTTCTAAATGAACTAACCTGGAACCTTGTGATATCTTTAGGAACTACAATTGGGTCTTCCATTAACTGGGGCAAGAGGTCCACCCCATTATTATGCTTTGCTAGGAACTATTTTCAATCCTCTCCTCTGAATGTCAATGTTGGCTTCGACAATCTTAACATCTGGTGGAAGACCTAAGGTGACAAAGAAACATATGAGCGGTCCCATAGTGGAATAATTATTTTGTCTGAAATAAATTTATCGGCGCACCAAGACACCAAGTCCTTACAGTAAAAAAATTTAGGGACAAAGCCTACACGAGCAATCGCAGAGGTCCAAATTACTTGGTTCTGGGTGGCAGGGGTTGAGTAATAAGAATATGCCCTGGACCACTGGAAGTTCTGGTCCTTGCGCCTGAATATGTTCATTGTATCTCCACAGGATTGTTGTCGAGTTGATTCCATAGGTTTATGAGAATGTTGGTTTGCTCCAGGCGATGGTTGAAATGAACAGTTTGAGCCGATAATGTAACTCTCCACAAAATCTTGGTTAAATGCTTATGAATGGGAAAGCTCCTCGAGCCTTTCGCTGATTAATGAAAATCTCTATGGGCGGTACATGATGAACTGTTAGTAGTAAAGCTTAGTTATTGCACATTTTGAAATGCAAAGGTGGCGGGTACGACGAAGAGAAGTTAAGGATTGGAGGTTTCGTGAACGTGCCAAGCCGACGACATGTGAACAACATTTCATGATTTTGAAATCAACACTCGGAAGGGATAATATAATCCCCCACAAATCTTGGTTTAATGCGTATTAATAGGAGATATCCTCGAGCCTTTCTCCCATCAATGACAATCTATATGGTTCATGCATGATGATCTGTTAGAATCAAATGTCAGTGATTGCATATTTAGAAATAAGATATGTATATGTGTGTGTGTGTGTGTGTGTGCATATATATATTAAAACATTTTTTTTGTTTTTTATTCTAGACAAGTGTGAAGGTCACGGAGACGGGCGAGAGCAAGGAGCGAATGGCAAGGTCTGAAAAGTGGTTGGACGGGATTCAAAATAGGGTTACGGGGGATACTCAAGAGAGGCGAGTGTTCCACGGTCAAATTTTATGTATCGTATTTTTTTACTGCAAAACGTGTAAAAAGGAAGAGAGCGTGATGGGGAAATTCAGCGGTTGGTTTGTATATTTGTGGAATTTTGGGAAAGTGGCCAAGTATGATGATGGGAAATGGTCGATCAAACTTGTTTTCAGAATCGAAGATTGAAGATATCATGAATGGACATACCCGACGACGTGCAACTAACATTCCATGATGTTTGAAATTAACACTAGGAAGGGATAATATAACCATCCGAAAATTTTGGTTTTATGCATATTAATGGGAGATTTCCTCAAATCTTGGTGTAGCATTAACGTTTGCTAATAATTTCAAAAGGGTGCGGGCACAAGAAACAATGATTAGGAATTGGGTATTTATTGAACCTGCCAACATGACGATCCACGAAAGAAATTCGAAGAAATGGCGAAGTATGGAAAGAGGACGGACGCGCTTCAAAATGGGGTGACAATAGTTCCACAAGAGACGTGAGGACCCGATGGTCAAATTGTATGTCTTGGAAGTTTTCAGTGAAAAATGTACTATATGTATATATAAACATTTCTTTATTATAGACAAGTGCCAAGGTCAGGGAGACACGGGAGAGAAAGGAACAAATGGCAAGGTCTGAAAAGCGGTTGGACGGGATTCAAAATAGGGTTACGGGGAATACTCAGGAGAAGGGAGTGTCTCACGATCAAATTTTATGTATTGGAATTTTTTACTGCAAAACATGTAAAACGGAAGAGAGCACGATGGGGCAATTCAATGGCCAGTTTGTATATTTGTGGAATTCCAAGAAAGTGGAAGTATAGAATAGGGAAATGGTCAGGCATACTCATTTTTGAAAGCGAGGATTGAAGTTTCGTGAACAGACCAGCCCAACGACGCGCAAATGAAATTCCATGATGTTTGAAAATAACACTTGCTAATTGCATGCTTGGAAATAAGATCTTATATATAATTACTAATTGCTAATTGCAAAAGGGCACGGGCACATGAAACAACGATTAGGAACTAGATATTTCTTGAACCCACCAAGCCGACGATCTACGAAAGAAATTCAAAGAAATGGAAAAGTATGGAAAGCAGATAGACGAGCTTCAAAATGGGGTGACAATAGTTCCACATAAGACGTGAGGACGCGATGGTTAAATTGTATGTCTTGGAAGTTTTCAGTGAAAAATGTGTACCATGGAAGAGGGCATGATAGCTAGACCGTAATATAGAAGATGGTATGATCTGATTCTGGTTGTAAATTTGTATATCGTGGAAGTCATGGTACTGTTCACAGGCCATGGAATAATAGAAGTCCAATCTAGAGCTCTGCGGTTGGAGAAGTGTCTGGGTATGGAATGGGGAAGTGGTCGGTCGGTGTCGCGATATAATAGCATGAGTGAAAACGTGAACCTGGAAGTCTGCCTACCCACATAGACAGACATTTTCGAAAAATTGAATAAGTGACGAGAAAGATAAAGTTCAGGGAAAAGAGAAACGGATATTTGGCTAAGTATAGAAGACAAAAAAAAAGGGCCAATATATTCACATCTGTAACAGATATCCCATTTCCTACCAAGATATATATTTGGAACGAAGTGTGAAGGTGGCGGGCACAGAAAAAAATGACTCGGAATATGATCCGTGAGTTTACTTGGTTCTTGGTTGTATGCTTTGTCTGACAATTTGTATATGGTGGGAATCCGAGTCATTTTTTTAGCTAGCGAGCCCGCAAGTCCGGCTGTCAATTTGTATAGTGCGGAACTGTGGGTGTTGTTTGTAGGACATAGAACTACAAAGGACATGTTTTTCCCTTTAATATAACATATGTGACGCAAATGTAGTATGTGGCTCATTTTAGCACTTTTCCATCCGTAACCAATGACAATTTTGAGCCCGCCAACCCTGGAGCCTGTGTGTCAATTTGTATATCACGGAACTCTGAATGTTGTTTGGAGGTCACGGAAAAATAGAAGTGCAATGTTGAGCCAGCTAATGCACAAGTCCGCCTGTTGATTTGTATATCGCAGAACTCTGGGTGCTACTTGTAGGACACAGAACAATAGAGGCCCAATTTAGACAAAGGGGAAGCACTCGGTCGAAACGTGTGAATCCGCCAACCCACGTAGCAAGGAATTTTTAGAAAAAAATGATTAAGTAACTAGGAAGAGAAAATACAGGGGATAAAAGAGTGGGAAAATAGAAAGGCGTAGGGTAGTTTTTGTAAGCACGATTTGGTTTCAAACAAGCTCCATTGTTGCAAAACCATCATTTTTTACTATTTTCCATCAAATGCTTTGTTGAAGATTATATGTTTTGCAACGTGTGGGTGTAAGTTTGTTCTTGATACATTCTTCCATGACTCTAACATATTAAATTAAGTATTAAACTTCTTGCATTATGCGATGTTAGCATTAAATCTTAATAATTGCATGTCTAGAAACAAGAATGACAATTTTGCTGCAACATTGTAATTTGGTATTGCTATGTTCTATCTACATTGCGAATAGAATTAAACATTGGTTTGAAACTGTGTGCAATCCATTTTTTGTTTGCATAAAATATTGGTGGATCGACCCAATACATTGTCATATAATTGTTAGATGCTCCATCTTAGAAAAAATTACCTAAGTAAATACAATATCAAAGAACTATGAGACCACCAAACCATGCCAATGAGAAGAGGCATTAAATCCTTAAAATAAGAAACAACGAAGACTCCAAGGAAATTTTTTTTAATAGAAAATCCATTTGAAAAAAATAACATCGAGTATTGTACATCTATCCTTAGAAATTGGACCCAGTTCTTTGGGCCAAAACATTGAGCGTATCTGCCACAAACACAAGCATGGGATCCGCTGTATGCATGATCCTTGCACTTTTCTCCTCGATGGATCATCCTATGGGAAAATTGATAGTTCTCAGAAGCTTCCCACGAGGAAGAAGATGAAAAACATTGAAGGGAAAATGGAATATCCCTTAACTAAAGGTTAGGACACACCTAGAAACCGCCTCTGCACAGTCGAAAAAACTTCAGGGACACAGGTTGCACGTGCAATTTCAAAGGCCCAAATAAATCCATTATGGATGGAAGGAGATGACTAGTAGAAATATGTCATGCACCAGTGGGAGTTTTGGTCCTCATTCCTGAAGTTGTATATCCAGAGAAAGGGACAGTAGTCATGCAATTGAATATTTTTTTGGCTTGAAATATATCTCTGGGAGCATCAACATATCATTTCCTTACAGTGAAAGTCTTCTTCCCAGAACGGACTAATTTGGACCTCTGGAATTCCTACTTTCGAGCTGCAAAGCAGCTATTGTGTTAAGAACCAAATATCAATATAGCATAGATAAACCCCAGAATAAGTACTCAACGCCTTGAAAAATAAATAATTTCATATAATAAGCCTCTTCGAGGGGGAAACCTCCTTTTACCCCACATAAATGTTCAAGTACAAGATGATTCCAAATAAAAATGTTTCCTTGGTATATATAGGAGACTAGGAGGTATAATTACAACTAATGGAATAAAGACGACATAAATAAAATAACATTACTAATGTAATATGCCCCAATTAAGGGGTAATGAGCCAATATTAGGGCTTAACATGCCCC
>SNQJ01S0034923.1:126398-141592 GCA_010110895.2 Picea sitchensis
GTGACGAGTGATTTGCGAGAACAAAGCCATCGATACCATACAAATTGATTGGGTTCTAAATATAAAGAAGCAATTCGTACCTTTTGTGTATGTGGCACATTATGTAGATCAAGGAATTGATCCATCTGAAGTATCCATGTGATTGGGTCCTTGCCATCAAACTTCCTCATATCGATCTTAGGAATGTGGTTGGTCTTCAACCCAAAGTTGGAGTTTCTCCATTCTTGATTCACATTCCTTGTGTCCTCATCATGAATTTCATGAGATGCATTTTCACTTTCAGGTGTCTTCTCTGTTATGAAATTTTTCAATACTAACATGATCTCCTCTTTTAAACCATCCATATTTTCCTCCAACCTAGCTTTCATCTCTTGTAGTTCGTCTTTTTTTACTATCTTCTTTTGTAAATCATTTATGTCCCTACGCATTTCTTCACCTTCATCAAGAGTCCAAGTAGGATTGCCTAGAGGCTTATTTGGTGTAGAAGTTCCCTTTTTGGGTGGCATGTTGGCCAAGTATCACTTTTGAACCTTGATTTTGAGGTGGTTTTGATAGACAATCTTTATTTTATTGTATCTCCCAAGTTTCAGCCCTTCTGGGTCTGAAACTTTATTTTATGTAGTTCTCTGATATTTCTTCTCTGCAATGCCACAGGTCTGATCAAAATTGGATGTTCCAAGTGTAATTTACGGTAACTTCCCCGCAACTTGTTGTTTTTTGGCCTTTCCAGGAGATCTCACTTGTATAGCATGCCCCACACAAACTGATTTATATAAAATTCTGAAACTCATACCAGAAATACTACAGACTGCCCACTATCCAATGCAACTAGTCTAAATCATTTTGGATACTCTAGGAAGAAGTTATGATTGTTTTACCTGGAACACCTTATTGAGACTAGTCAATAGGACTAGTCAGATACCCTATCTTCCATAGGGTGCATCTACAAATGTAAGATGACCTAGAAGCTAAAAGTTTTACCACATATACCTTAATAATTTCTGTGAATATCTTCTGGAGTTTAGGGTCTGAAACATTACAGAAAAATATTTATAGCTAAAATTTCTCAATGACGCAGTTCAGGATGATTCCTGAACCCTATCTTGCACAAGCTGTATCTATGAAAGTATAAGGCCTCAAGAGATGAAATTTTAACCCAAAGTACCTTGATCCGTATACTAAATATCCTTCAATTCGTTCCTTATGAAACATTGTAGAAAAAAAGTTATAGAAAAAATACCAAGGTGTCTCAGATGTAGCAGCGAAACCCCAAGACCTTGAGCTCTGATACCATATGTTAAGAACCAAATATCAATATAGCATAGAAAAACCTCAGAATAAGTACTCAATGCCTTGAAAAATAGATAATTTCAGATAATAAGCCTCTTCGAGGGCACAACCTCCTTTTACCCCACATAAATGTTCAAGTACAAGATGATTCCAAATGAAAATATCTCCTTGGTATATATAGGAGACTAGGAGGTATAATTACAACTAATGGAATAAAGCTGACATAAATAAAATAACATTACTAATGTAATATGCCCCAATTAAGGGGTAATGAGCCAATATTAGGGCTTAACATATTGCGTTCAATGTCGGTTTCTTTTCTGAAACTCCTTATTTTGGTGTTGTCAGGACCGCCATCACTGAGCCGAGAAGTTCCGCCCGTTATGGTTGATTTCAATTTGGGCGTAGTAGTGGGAACAGTATCTGCATTTCCATCATCCATTGTTGTATCATCACCCATTAGATCATCTTCTTCTGGCTCGGAATCCATGGCATTAACCTCTGCGCCAACCATCAATGCAACTGGGCAGGTTCTCTGAGCATGCAGGGTTACCTTGGAATTATCTGGCTTGAAATATATCTCTCCGTGTACCAAGGGACCATCTCCTTTTTTTCTTCTGGGTGGAGGGAGATGATTAGTAAGAATATTCCCTAGAATATTGGAACCTTTGGCCATCATGCCCGAATGTGTTTATTGTATATGGATAGAATTGTTGCCACATGTTAATGAGAATTTTCGTTTGCTCCAAACGATGTTTGAAATGAAAATTGGGGAGGGATAATATAACCCTCTGCAAATTATGGTTTAATGTGTATCAATGGAAGATCTCCTCGAGACTTTCGTTGATCAATGACAATATCCATGGTTCATGTGTAATGACTTGTTACCATTAAAGCTCACTAATTGCATATTTAGAAAAAAGTGCGAAGGTGGCGGTGATGGCGAAGAGAGATTAAGAATTAGAGATTTCTTAAAGGTGCCAACCGGCTGATGCATGAAATAGATTGAATCATGTTTGAAATGAGTACTTGGAAAGGATAACACTCTTCTCCGCAAATCTTGGTTTAATTCACAGTAATGACAAATCTTCTCCGGCCTTCCGGACATTAATGACAATCTTAACAGTTCCTGCAGGATGAACGACTAGCATTAATCCTAATAATTGCATATCTGGAAATAAGTATGAAGATAGCGGTGATGGAGAAGAGCGACCAAGCATTGTAGATTTCATCCACCCACCAACCCGTGAAACAGATTCCAAGAAATGCCCAAGTATGGAAAGCAGTCGGGCGGGTTACAAAAAAAGGGTCAGAAGATATACCCAGAAGATGTGAGGGGTCGATGGTCATATTTCATCTCAGTGACAGATATCAGCCATCAATATGTATATCGCGGAATTTCATGTGCTCTTTGTGCGTAGGGGAACAACAGAAGCACAATGTCGAGAGGGAAATTTATATATTGTTGAACTTCAGGTGATGTATATAAAAGCATGAGACATTCAGAAAAAGGACCATATAAACAGAAAGAAAAAGAATATGATATGAAGGGGAATTTGTTTGCTAATTTGTAAATCGTGGAAGTCCAGGTGCTATTTGCAGGTGGCAAAACAATGGAAATGCAATGTTGAACCCGCCTATGCGGGAACCCGTGATTCAAAAGGTTTGTTCAATATGAAATGGGGAAGCGGCCGGTCGGGCTAGTGATATAAAAGTAATAATGGAAATCTGAAGATGTGAATCCTCCAAATCCTGCACCCAGACATTTTCCGAAAAATGAGTAAGTAAAGAAAGGGAAAGAAGAGGGCAAAAGAGAAAGCGGATGGAAATTTTCGGAAGCGGGAAATTGTTCTAAGAAAGCACCATTGATGGTCTTAATAGTAACTATGGAGTGCATTAAACATGTTGGTAGGTTCTTCAATCAAGGAATAGATACAACGAACGATGTGTATAGTTTCCAAGATCTGTTTGTATAAGAGAGCATCAAAAAGTTACAAGAAAATCATTTTTTGGATGTTTAAGTAAATTTTTTGTACTATTAGCTTCACCGCAAGTATAACAATGACGAATTTGAATTTTGATGTCCTCTCATTCATATGATTGTTCCATTAGACTTTGCATAGTATATACTCTTTTATTTCAATTTGCTTGCTAATTTATAGATCGCGGAAGTCAGGGTGTTGTTTGTAGGCGGCGGAACAATGGAAATGCAATATTGAACCTGCCTATCCGGTAAATCACCTATTTGGAAAACCGTGAGCCAAATTTTTTTTACAATATGAAATGGGGAAGTGGTCGGTCGAGATGGTGATATAAAATTAAGTGAAATCTGAAGACGTGAATCCGACAACTTCCGCACCTAGAAATTTTCCGAAAAATGAGAAATACATACTAAATATGTACTATAAAGTATGGACATGAGATTTTATAGAGCATGTATGGATACCGCATTCCATACTTAGCCACTTTTTGGATCGCGGGTTCTAGATCTGGTAGGATCAAAATTGGGCCTCTATTGTTATGTGCCCTACAAATAGCACCCAAAATTCCGCGATATACAAATTGACAAGTGGACATGCGGGATGGCTGGCTCAACATTGCATTTCTATTGTTCTGTGTCCTCCAAACAACACTCAGAGTTCCACGATATACAAATTGACAGATAGACTCTAGGGCTGGAGGGATCAAGATTGCGATTGTTTACAGATGGTAATCCCTATCAACTATCTAAAATTATCTAAAAACATTATTTTCAATACTAAATTATTAATATTAAATATTGATATTGTACAATTTAATTAGACAAAAAAGTTTGTACAATATGAAACGGGGAAGCAGTCGGTCAGGCTGGTGATATAAAAGTAACTGAAATATGAAGATGTGAATCCGCCAACTTCCGCACCAAGAAATTTTTCAAAAAACAAGTAATACATATTAAACATGTACTTTTATAAAGTATGGACATGAGATTTTATAGAGCATGTACGGATCATGAATTCCATACTTAGCCACATTTTGGATCGCGAGTTCTCGGGTTGGCAAGCTCAAAATTGGGCCTCTATTGTTCTGTGTCCTACAAATAGCACCCAACAGTTTCGCGATATACAAATTAACAGGTGGACTTGCAGGATGGTTGGCTCAACATTGCACTTATACTGTTATGTGTCCTCCAAACAACACTCGGAGTTTCGTGATATACAAATTGACAGACGAACTCCAGGGCTGGCAGGCTCAATATTGCGATTGTTTATGGATGGTGATCCCTATCAACTATCTAACACTCTCTAAAAACATTATTTTCAATACTAAAGTATTAATATTAAATATTGATATTGTACAATTTAATTACATAAAAATATTAAAGGATGTTAAATATCTTATTTAAAAGAAAAACCCGTGTATTCAGAAACCCGCGTTCCAAAATTTTTGTAAAATATGAAACGGGGAAGCGGTCGGTCGGGTTGGTGATATAAAAGTAAGTGGAAATCTGAACACGTGTATCCGCCAACTTCCACATCATACTAAATATGTAAAATCTAGAAATTTTCTGAGAAACGAGTAATACATACTAAATATGTACTTGTATAAAGTATGAACATGAGATTTTATAGAGCATGTATGGATCCCTCATTCCATACTTAGCCACTTTTTAGATCACGGGTTCTTAGGCTCGCGGGCTCAAAATTGGGCCTCTTTTGTTATGTGCCCTACAAATAGCACCCAGAGTTCCGCGATATACAAATTGACAAGCGGACCTGCAGGATGGTTGGCTCAACATTGCACTTCTATTGTTATGTGTCCTCTAAACATTAGTCGGAGTTCTGCGATATACAAATTGACAGACGGACTCCAGGACTGGCGAGCTCAAGATTGCGATTTTTTATGGATGGTCATCCCTATAAACTATCTAACATTATCTAAAAACATTATTTTCAAATACTAAATTATTAATATTAAATATTGATATTCTACAATTTAATTACATAAAATTATTAAAAGATGTTAAATCTCTTACTTAAAAAAATGATATTAATTCTATCACCGTAAGCATAACAACGACCAATTTGAATTTTAAGGGCCTCGTGTTGATATGATAGCACAATTGGACTTCGCACAGTTTATATTCGTTTATTACAATATGAAACCAGGAAGTGGTCGGTCGGGCTGGTGATATAAAAGTAAGTGAAATCTGAAGATGTGAATCCGCCAACTTCCGCACCTAGAAATTTTCTGAAAAACAAGTAATACATACTAAATATGTACGCTTATAAAGTATGGACATGAGATTTTATAGATAATGTATGGGTTGGCTAGCTCAACATTTCACTTCTATTATTTTGTGTCCTCCCAACAACACTCAGAGTTTCGTGATATACAAATTGACAGACAGACTCCAGGGCTGGAGGGCTTGATATTGCCATTGTTTACAGATGGTGATCCCTATCAACTATATAACACTATCTAAAAACATTATTTTCAATACTAAATTATTAATATCAAGTACTGATATTGTACAATTTAATTACATAAAATTATTAAAGGATGTTAAATATCTTATTTAAAAGAAAAACCCGCATCTTCGGAAACTCGCGATCCAAAAAGTTTGTACAATTTGAAACGGGGAAGCGGTCATTCGGGTTGGTGATATAAATGTAAGTGGAAATATGAACACGTGTATCTGCCAACTTCCGCACCTGGAAATTTTTCGAGAAACGAGTAATACATACTAAATATGTACATACGGATCCCTCATTCCATACTTAGCCACCTTTTGGATCGTAGGTTCTCGAGCTGGCGGGCTCAAAATTGGGCCTCTATTGTTCTGTGTCCTACAAATAACACCCAGATTTCCACGATATACAAATTGACAGGCAGACTTGCGGGTTGGTTGGCTCAACATTGCATTTCTCGCGGAGTTTCGCGATATACAAATTGACAGACGGAGTCCAGGACTGGCAAGCTCAAGATTGCGATTGTTTACGGATGGTCATCCTATCTAACATTATCTAAAAAAATTATTTTCAAAGACTAAATTATTAATATTAAATATTGATATTGTACAATTTAATTACATAAAATTATCAAAGGATGTTAAATCGCTTATTTTTAAAAAAATAAAGGAAACAAAACAAAGTTTTTTTAAATTCTATCACCGCAAGCATAACAACGACCAATTTGAATTTTAAGGGCCTCTTGTTGATATGATAGCACAATTGGACTTCTCACAGTATATATTCGTTGATTTCAAATTATTCTAGGAGATTAATTTTACCAAGTTCACCAATCAAGGAAAAATGTTAAAACAAGCCACATAATACATTTGCGTCACAACGCCATACAAATTGACAGGCGGATTTGCGGGCTAGCTGGCTAAAAAATTACAATTCTATTGTTTCGTGCCCAAACAACACTCAGAGTTCTGCGATGTACAAATTGATAGACGAAGCATACAACCAAGAACCAACTAAACTCCAAACAGACCGCAAGAAAGTTCCTACAAGGTTCCATAGAGCAACACGCATCGACCTTTGCATCAAACAATTTGATATACAAAGAAAAGACGTCGCAGCATTCGTTTTCTCTTACATTTGGTATATGTTCCAAAGAGAAAATAATCGGGGCCATGGGATATATGGGGTTTTCAACCATGCTTCCCATTTTTGGACCGAACAATCTTATGCACAGTTCGATGAACATTCATCTGGGTGTTGAAGAAATATTACAGAGACACATGAGATATTTTCGTTTCCTACCAAAGTTTGATATGTTTTTTTTTTTCCTTCTTCAGTTGATATGAAAATTTTCATTGTCCTCATTTAAGGTAAATTTGTTGTGTATCCGAAAGTCGTGCAGCATGTATACACTGCTTGCCTTTTTATGTAGATATGTTTCATACGAAAATTCTGCCAACCTAGGAAGCACATATTCTAACAGAGGCTGCCTAATTGTACAATGCACGGTTGTGTTGCCGACGGTTTGGATGGTAGCATTAACGCAATTTCCATATATAGATGGAAATTTTTCACTACATCGCAAACAATCAATCGTATCATCACTTATCAAAGTGGAAGAAGAAGCATGAGAGTTTCATTTCGCACATATAGGCTCAAAGGGGGTCAAGTATGCATTCACTGCAACCAAAACACCTTCAACCTAGAAAATGGGAGCATAGGAATTAATACATTGAACAATATAATACACAACTGCACCCCCCCCCTTAAAAAAAATAAAAAAAAAATAAAACAAGCCACAAACTAGATTGAGAATGCAAGGATCCGAACCACAGGACTTTTACCCAGGGAAGGTTGCATATTGCGCCTTGTCATAGATAATAAAACATGCCTATGGCGATGTGGAGAAGGGGAAGCGGGGCTATAATGTTGCCTCCATACAGAATGGCGCAGTGCTCCTTGGTTTCCAGTTGATCGCTGGTAATATTTTCAGGAAGAATAGGCCAACACAGGTCATGGGGTTTGTCATCGACCTCGTAGGAAAATGTGTTGAAGAGTTGCAAATGAATTAGGCGAGCTACCTGGTCAACCAGTTAGAGAAATACTGCCACAAAGCTCAGGATCATGGCTATGAGTTCCATTTCAGTTGGTTGTTGATTCTCATTGCCTTCATTGCTTGGGAGATGCCGGAAGGAGCAACCTTCCCTGAAATTGAGTCGTCTGAACCACTAGCTGCAAAGTTCACTATGCTATGGTATTTGAGCAACATGGACAAGAAATGGCAGTCAAATGCGGTGTTCCACACCTATTATATACAGCTGAAGAGGGCCATTGAATATTTCCCTCGCATGATGTCGAATACACTGCATCGGTTCAGGCCATTCGCAAAGTTTCGTGCAAATAGGCATTTCATATATATCACTGCACATAGAGATGAAAGAAAGGAGGAGATACAGAGTTATTATAAGTTCACAGAGGAGGACATGGAAGAAATAACCAAGGAATGGCCTGCAGAGTTCCTTGTACCAGTTGACCAGACATAACTCTCTGACCCTGACCTTATCGGAAGCCCTATGGTCACTCGTGAAGAATATGAAGCACCCAGCAACAACAGGAAGAAAAATACGGAAGAGGTACATGAATTGAGCAGCGCATCAAAGGAAACTACACCAGATTCACCTGAAGAGGGAGGAGGTGATGAAGTAGACAAAGAAGAGTATGAAGGGGAAGAAGACAAGCAGAAGCAGGGTGAAGTAACACTGCCTAAATATCCCCTGAGAGAGACAGAAACATCCAGGAAAAGAAAGGGTTCCCCGAAGAAACCTTCATCGTGGAAGAAGTCAAAAGCCAATAAACCTCCATTCCACACTATTCTCACAGTGGATGACATTGACCTTATCATTGTCATTGTATCAGATACCTTAGAGGACATCTTGCAATGAAGCGAAGCCAAACAAGAGACAATGTTTGACAGGATCGAGGAAGAGCTCAAAGGGGTACAGTAGGCTCTTTATTCGAGCCATGTAGTTCCTACTGCGTTGTTTTCAGCAGGGGACATAGAAGTAGGAGATGAGCCTGCCCAGCTACACATACTAAAAGACTCGATAGAGGCTCCCCTTTGTTGTGTCTAGGAGGAAAAATAACAGTCCACAGAGGCCCTGAAGCAAGCAAAGGAGGAATCCATAGAGCAACATTGGGTTGTGAAACAAGAAAAAGACGACCTCTAGGCAAAGTTTTTAGAGGATAGAGCGCAGATACATAAGGAGAAAGATTAGTTTTTCACGGAGCAAATGGGAGTTAAAGAAGCAGTCACCAGAGCACTTCGCTTTGTGACAGGCCTAACACATATGGAAGAAGAATACATTGATAGCCAGGTGGGGAAGCTTTTTGAAGCCATTCAGTAGCTCCAAGCACGAATAGAAGAACTAGAACTACAAGTCATGTCAAGCACTTTGTAGGAAGTGCGAGATTAGAGAGAGGAAACTGCTAGGAGCGTAGTTGAGAGAATCAAGGCATTGGCCTTAGAGTGCAAGCAATTAAGCAGTTGAAGTGCACAGACCTACGAGCGCCTTGTAGAGGACCCTAAACTAAGGACATTGGAGTCACAACTCCAGGAGGCAAAGCAACAGGCAGCGATAGTACAAGCACAGATGAAGCCACTGTCACTGGTCGAGAGGATGAAAAGGGCACAGGAACAATGCACAGTTCAACAACAGGTCCATGCCATCCAGAGTAAAGTCATGGAAGTAACTCAGAAGCTCCAGCCAGTGCAAGATGAAGCTTGCACACTTTTTGAGGAGATTGAAGGACAAGGTGCATAGCTAGAACAAGTAGTCACCATGGTAGAACAATGCTTGGAAGGACCGGTGACTGAGAAATTTATTCAAGAATTCCTCGAGCAGGAGGATCTGGTGAAGCAACTGGTCGAGGCAGATCGAGCTAAGCTCAAGGCCTTTGAGGCAGAGTTACCCAGATCAGAGTGACTCAGGACGAGTCATGGGTGAGTGTTGGGGGCATGTTGGCCCTTGACCAGGTTTTGTGGAAAAAATGGTCTTGTTTGACCAATTTTGGGACTTCGACAAGTTTGTAGAAGACGGAGCGACAGGCAAAGCGGAGATCGCAGGATCTCGCCCCCTTTTGGAGGATTTTTTAGATTAGGGTTTATGTAACATGTATGGTATGTCGACCCATGGTTTTACCGATGTTTAGACCCCATTTGTAATGTATAAATAGATATCTAGGTGATGTAAGAAAGCATTAGTAGAGAGACCTAGTAGAATCGGCTTAGTGCAGAGCTAGAGGCTTTGTGCATACTATGTGTTAAGACTTGTAGAGCTAAGTGCAAGTGATTGTAAGAAGCTTGTGTGAAAATGGTGTAAGAAGGCTTTGTGTTGTGACCTAACTCAGGGAAGGAGGATCTGGCAAGGTGCGCGAAAATATCCTATCCTATACGGAGTTGGTTTTGAGGCTCTATGGAGATTGACAAAAGATAATAAAGAAGACGAAGAGTTTGTGGGCGTAGCCCCACGCTGGGGGTGAACCACGTATATCCTGTGTTATGGTTTCTTTGTGTGATTGATGTGATTTATGCTTAGTGTTGTCATGTTTATGTATGTTAGATGCATCTGATATAGTAGCTTAGTGCTTAGTAATTTGAATGGATGCTAGATCTGTTATATTTCTAAGTGATAAGCGCTTGGGTGTGTTAGATCTTGTTGAATACTGCACTGATATGTAATTAGGGTTTTACCTGCAATGTGAATCAGGGTTAAATGATAATGAATGTTAATTTATAAGTGCTCTATTAAGTGTTGTAATCACAGATATGTGTCCTATCTAGGTTGCAGACACTTGAGTCCTACAACCCCCCTGCCTCTACCTCAGGTGAGACTTCGTATGCTTCGTAGGTGTTGCTGAAAGGGTCAATAGTTAGGGCTTGTTGTAGCTTTGAACCCTAGGTTTTCCCCTGTGCCAACACTAAGATCCAAGTCATTCGTTACTGGCCAGCCCTGACCACACTAACCAAGCTTCAGAGCTTCTTGGAACTTGCCAACTTCTACCGAAGGTTTGTATTGGGATTATCCCATATTACATGGTCCCTCAACCAAGTAACCAGGGGTAGTGGCAAGGAAAATTTTGCATGGGGGAAGGAACAACAACATGAATTTGATTATCTGAAGCATCGCTTATGCTCAACTCTAGTACTCTCCTTACCTGATCTGCAACAATTGTTTAAGATTGAGACTGATTCCTCTGACTATGTTGTTGGCACAGTTCTCACTCAACATGGTCATCCAATATCATACCATAGTGAGACACTCTCATATAATGTCTAGAAATACACCACCTATGACGAATAAATGTATTTCATTGTGCAAGCCTATCGTCAATGGAAACATTACATTCTGGGAAATGAGATAATCATCCACACTGATCACAAGCCTTTGCATTTCAAACAGACATAGGGGAAGTTGCATAACAACCCCCATCAAAAGTGGTCCACATACCTACAATAGTTCCGTATCAACATCAAGTATAAAAGAGGGAGCACAAATCATGTCGTTGACTGCCTCAGCCTCCCTCATGTTGTTGCACTCACCATAGTGCTCCATTCCTATGTGCATGAGGCATCTGAGTGGCCCCAACTTTATCAATGTGACCTTGAATTTTCCACCACCTATCAGCTCTTGGGTATAGGAGCGAATGTCACCAATTTTCACATCCAATATGGATTTTTATTCCATTTGGTCACCTTTGTGTTCCCACAAGCAAGTGTGCAAAGATGATTTTGGAGGCTCACTACAATCGGATGGCATGACATTTTGGTGTGGAGAAAATTGTGGTCGTTCTACAAAAAAAAAATTATTGGCCAAAACTTCAACAGGACGTCAGCAAGTATATCAGATCTTGCACTAACTGTGCCATTTCCAATCCAACCATCAAGAAGTAAGGATTACACACCCCTCTTCCTACTCCCAAGAGGCCTTGGGAATCCATCTCGATGGATTACATGTTTGTCCTTCTGTCCACCAAGCACGACAATGATTGTGTCTTTGTGGTGGTTGATCAGTTTTTGAAGATGACCATTATCACATCATGCAAGAAGAGAATCACATCGATAGATACTTCCAATCTTGTCTTCAAACAAGTGTGGGTCCGTTTTGGGATACCATAGACCATCACCTTAGATCGGGACAACAGGTTCCTCAACACATTTTGGTCAAGTCTATGGTCACTGTTGGACACCAATCTCACTAAATCCAATGCTTTCCACCCCCAAACCGATGGCCAAGCAAAGGTCATCAATCAGATGATTGTGCACATCCTTCACATGTACAAATATAAGCATATGTGTACATGTGATGAGAGTCTTCCCTATGTTCAACACAACTGAAACACAGCTCTCCCTAGCTCCACTGGCCATAGCCCTTTTCAGGTAGGGCTAGGATTCCAACCCTTGGGTCCCATTGATGTTTCACTACCTATTGCAACTACATAGGCAGAATCTTCCCATGTTCAGTCTGAGTCCGACAAAGCCACCAAATTCATTGAGTGGATTCAACACATCCACCAATAGGTCCATGATATTTTGCAGAAATCCAATGCTAAGTACAAGCAACATCATGATCAACACTGACTACCGCACCAGTTTTAGGTGGGAGACAAGGTCTGGTTACATTTGTAGAAAGAGCACCTTACAATGCCCCATTGGAAGATTCACCCACTTCGCTATGGACCTTACACTATCACCAAGGATGTGGGTAGAAATGATTTTGAGCTCAACACTCCACCCTTCCTTGGCTTACACCGAGTGTTCAATGTGGACCTCCTTCGACCATATTTTCCACCATTATTGGACACCTTCGAGATTGCATAACAATTGACACCAATATAGCTCAACCCTGACTGCATGGAACAAGTGTCCACTGATCAGGTAGTGGACACACAGTTCAAGGGCACTCGCCAACAGAGGATATAGCTTTATCGGGTTGTCAAAGCAAGGAAGCTCCTACACCAAGGAAAGTGGCTCACTTGGGGCCAAATACAGAAGAATTTTTCTCACTTGATCGGGGCACTCAACGCAATGTAAAACATTTCTTCCTAAAGGGGGAGGACTAATCCAGGTGGATATTGATGGCCACCCACCTTTTCCAACTGGCTCCTCTTGATAGTTTTTAGTTCAACACGTTCTTATGTAATTATTTGTAATTATGGTTTCTACACTTCTAGAGATGTCTGAAGCCCTACACATATTCCAGCTGGAGACTGGTGGCCACCCACCTAATCCAACTAGCTTATTTTGGAAGTTTTCATGTCAACACATATTTATGTACTTCTAGGGCCATTTTGGGGCCCTAAACAATGTTTTTTTGGCATGCCACAGTGAAGCTATAAACAAAGTCATATTTTTACGACATAATGTGTATTTCTCGAAACAACCTTTCCAACGAGCTATCACACACCTAAAACAAAGTTCGTATGCAAAATCTACAACGCCGGGAATTTGAGGTACCAACTTACCCATCGGGGCCCACATAAATTTTGGTGTTTCATCTCCTAGGGTTAGGTTTTTGGATGTCTATGGTTTTGGAATTCATGAGTAATGTTAAAAATGCCTTTGGAGCCTCATTGTAATCATTCTACTTAGATGGATGCGCATAGCAAGCCACATCTCTTCTCAGAGATAGCTACCACCATTGGAGCAAGTTGTTTCTAGTTCTGCAGTTTTACAATTTCAAGCTATTTTATTTATTCAATAGAAGTTATTGTTCACTGGATATCTGTTGTTGCTCTCTGTATCTCTATGTTTTATATTCAGTCTATTATTCCTTTCATTTCACTCATAAATATGAATCAGCTGCCCTTTGGACTTTGCAATGCTCCAGCCACCTTTTAGAATCTCATGAACAAGATTTTCTAACCTTTCCTACATATTTTTGTTCTTGTATTCTTTGATGATATTTTTATCTACAAGAAAACTTGGGACTCTCATGTTGATAGAGACTTTCAAATCCTTTTGAACCCCTAGTTGTTCCTTAAATGTTCCAAATGTGCTTTTGGGGTTTCATAGGTTGAATAATTGGGTCACATTACTAGTCAAGAAGGGGTGCAAGTGGATCCCAAGAAATTTACGACTATGTAGGATTAGCCATGCACCAAGGCTTTAAATAGATTACATGGTTTATTAGGAGATATGGGATACTACAAGAAGTTTATGAATAATTATGTGAAAAAAGCTACCCACTTAACAACCCTACTGAAAAAAAATGTCTTTGTATGGAACAAGATTGTTAAGTAGGCATTTTTAGCTTTAAAGGAAGTAATATGCACTTCAATTGTCTTACAAATGTCCAATTTCACTAATAATTTTTTCTTGGAATTTGGTGCATTAGGAAAATGTCTCTAAGCTATGTTGATGCAATAAGGGCTCCCCTTGGTAGTCACCGGTAAGGAATTGTGTGATAGAAATCTGGGAAAATCTACCTATTAGAAAGATATGAAGCCAACCCTTCATGTAGTTTATACTTGGTTCCCATGTCTCATTAGGAGGTGCTTCTATATCAAGACAATCATCATAGTTTGAAGTATTTTTTGGAATAGAGGTTACTGTCCTTGGAGAAAAATAAGTACGTCACTAAGATTTTTGGGTATGATTATAGGAACATATATAATAAAGACAAAGAGAATGTGGTGATTGATGCTTTATCGTGAAAATATGAGGAGGAAGGATATATCTTTTCCTTATCCTTACCCATACCCGATTGTCTTTCCAAATATCATTAAGAAAGGCTACCAAATGACATTGTGGTTCAATTCATCCAAAGGCTTCAGGAGGATCCCAATCCCCCTAAGAGATATACATGGTAGCAAGATACATTAAAATATAAATGGAACATTTTCCCGGTGGAAAAATCTACTTTAAAACAATTGGTTTCAGAGGATTTGCATTCATCTCCTACCATGGGTCACTTTGGCTTTAAGGAAACCCATGAACGAGCTAAGTGATCTTTCTTTTGGGAAGGAATTAAAATAGACATCCATGTTTTTGTAGCTACTTGTGATGATTTTCAAAGGAATAAGGGTGTTACTATGAATACTCCTAGGGAATTACAACCACTATTGATACCAACCATTATCTAGAATAACATTTCCATGGATTTTATAGTGGGCCTCCCAAAAGCAAGTAAAAAATTGGTCATCATAGTGATAGTATACCACCTCTCCAAATATTCTCACTTGTGTGCCCTATCACGTGCATTTACACCCTCCATATTTTCCCAAGTTTTCGTTGATCATGTTTTTAAGTTACATGGCATGACCACTTCTATTGTGTCGGATTGAGATCCCATATTCATTAACATGTTCTAGCAAGAGATGATTAAACTTCAGGGAGACAAATTAAAATGAGCACCACTTATCATCCCCAAATGGATGGTCAAATAGAAGTGGTCA
>SNQJ01S0034924.1:0-11590 GCA_010110895.2 Picea sitchensis
GCCTCATTTGCCAGTTGATCAACAACTTTGTTCGCCTCACGCTTCACATGTGAGGTGATGATACTGAAGTGCGGTTGGAGATGCTTGGTGAAGTCCGCTAGCAGGCTATGGAGTCTCCAACTTGGTGAAATCTTGTCGGGGTCGCAACCATGAAGAATTTTGGTAGCGAGCCTGATGATGACTTGGGAGTCGCCCTCCAGGAAGATCTTATGATGGCCTTTAGCTGTAGCCCTTTGGAGTCCGCGTAGGAGTCCCGTTAGCTCAGCCACATAAAAACATACCACCTTACCATAGTGTAACAAACTATATTTAGATAAGAAAAATACAATGTACACACAACAATAAAGTTGTAACCCTACGCATATGCTAACAGTACCCACCCGATCCATGGTTAAACATATACAACAAAACATTTAAGTGGTTCGTAATTCATATTTGAGGTGGATGCTAGGTTATGTCTGAACCTAGGACGTTATATCCTGTAGGAATTTACATTATGGAAGGTCCATTAATGGTGATAGACCTACCCAATACCCTCTAGAACTGACACTATAGGGAACCGCCCAAAGTGGGCTTACCACTTCAGTCAATTTCACATGGAAAAGGTGTGCGGGTATACCAGTTTCTCTTACCCACTAATGAGCGGGTCGAGGTGTCATTTTTTCCTTGTAGTCTTCTGTTTGGTCTCATAATTTATTTTTCCTCTTCACTGTAGGCGACCCACGATTTTGGTAGTGCTTGGCTCTAGTGAGGGACGGAGGTAAACATCGCACTGCAGGGTTCTCCACAAGCACATGTGAGTAACCATTCTAACGCTTACGTTCCACATGAAATGAATTATTTATGAAAAACGTTCTCTGTGAAATGTAATCTTTATGAAAAAACGTTCTATGTGCAATGTAGTCTTTATGAAAAAATGTTCTCTATGCAATGTATTATTTATTCAACGCGTTTTCTGTCAGGTGCAAATTTATTCTCTGAATAATTCCTTCTATGTATGTGCAATGTATACTCTGTGTAATGCATTCTCCATATGGTAAAATATAATATTTGTGAGGTTCTATGTCGCATACCTTATTCTTTTCTTTTTGTTTTGAGAGTTGATATCGCATGATATTTGTACCTCCATATGAATTTCATTCCAGGTTCCACCATGATAAATATTTCATTTGTATGTTAGGTTAAATCATTTAAGTTTATAACTTGGGTTTGATGGGGTTACTTTGTTTCTTCTTTGTTGGCTATCATTCTTCAATCTCGTATTCTTCTAGGTTCCTCCCTATTCAAACTGTGGTCAAAATCACTGTTTCTATAAGTTAAATCCTCTAAAAAATTTCTTTTTTTGGTTTTTAATTATGAACATAGGTCGTTACACCCATGACCTTTGTTAGAAGGGTGTTGTAAAAGAAAATAACCATTAGCTTAGAGAACTATACGGGAATACCCTGGGTGAAATTCATGGGCGAATGATTATAGTGTTATTCTTGCATCATGGGACTCGACCATAGCCTTCGAAACTTACTACACTGATTGAACTTGTTACAGAATTTATGGTTTTTCAAAATATGTATGTAAATTCATAATTGTACTCTATATATGTATAGAAATATTAAAGGCCCTTATTTGCTTTGAAAAATAACAACAACATTTCTTTGTATTCACTAGTTATAAAATTATGTGCTAAGAATAGTCATGCTTTTTCTCTGTTAAACCACCCATGGCCATCTCGGGAACGACCTTTACTTGATTGATACTCTCTTATAGTTAAAAATAAACCATTTATGTAATTTAGGGATTTCTTATGTTTGAGAACTTTGTACTAAACAAAAATGGTATCCTTGTTTATTACCTATTGTACCCTATGTTTGTATTCATTCACCACATCATTTGTTGAATTTACGAGGAAAGATATTCATAGGGTCTAAACACGTTTTTGTGCTGTTGAAATTTAACCTATGAATTAGGTTCTTACTATAATTTTTATGCACAAATATTGCATCTTTTATGTAATGAATCTCCAATTTGCCATAAAAAAAATAAAATCTATGACCAATAATTTCTCAAGTTTCATATATATATATATATATATATTTGGTAGGAGGAGGAGTCCTTAAAAAACTCTTTATTATAACTCCTAAGTCCTACTCACCATAATATGTTATATTTTACACCATCTCCACTTGCTTTGAGTAGAAGAATTCTAAGAATATCCACCAAGGCTGTAGAAATTTTGTGTACGCATATGTGGATCTAGGTATACAATGCTCGGAATTAAGATACAAACTACAACTCATTATTTAACATAAGGATTCATATTAAAACTCACTCTTTAAAATTTAGATCTCCGAGTTCATGTGTAAATCCACCTCAGTAATTTATCCTTTGGGAACATTATTTAAATCCCATTTGTATAGTCATGGAGTCGAGTTTAATAGCCAGTAACGTAGTACAACTACCGAGCCCTAATCATTTAAGGACTCTTAGAACCTGTACATCGTGTGCTATGAAAGTTCTAGTTCCAAACCCCAAAGGAAATTTCGATGAACGTGAATTTTGATGACCCCTCATTACACTGAATTATTTAAATATACCTTAACGAAGGCTTAATGGGATCAACTTGTTAACTATAGATATCATCATGTATGTGAATGGGGTTTTAGTTTCATGACATCATATAAGGGACAAGGATGGTCCACTGACAGCGTAATTAAGGCTCTGGAACCTACCATTAACGACAGCCCCGCGAATTCAAGTTACATCGTACTCTCCTGGATTTTCACCCAACATGTCACACCAGCTCTGCCCTTATCACATAGCTAACCATCCTTCTTTACAATTCGAATTTACTTTGAGACATCAAATCACTTCTTAGGGTTTATTTGGTTCACATTTTTGTATTGTTGTGATTTGCAAGGAGGCTCTGCAGAATTTTTCTTCGCGATGAAGGCTGATGTTGGCGAGATCATTTCCCTGTTGTAACAAATGGCGTGGACCCTTCCCTGGTAAGTTCTTCCTTAAAAATTTATCATAGAAGAGTATCTAAAGTGGAGTAAAACCAAAACATTATAGTGTTGACATAACCACTCTGCATGTACTCTATGTTTTCTTCCTTTCTACTGAAACCTTCTCTGTAGTATTTTTCATAGTCCTCGGCACCCCTGGAAAAGTGTTTTCCCATGACATTATCAATGTTCCTCCTCTGTTAAGAAAGAGATTTTAATCATTCATTTTGTCTAAGATTCAAAATATAGTTTTTTGTAACCTCTTAGTTTATCCTCCCTATATCGAGGGCTTTTTTATTGGTATCGAATAACCTAATACCTCTATTAAATATTGAGCAGTCCAATGGTGATATCTAATCGTTACTATTTTTATCGGGGTCTATTTGACTAGATTAAATAGCTGGGATATACCTGTATTGAGTACTGACTTACAATATTGCCTGTGATTTGGTCTTGGACGACTATGTGTGGTTTCTGGCTCTGTATAAATAGATTTCACCAAGCTTGTGTGAAATATGACTTGTTCCATTAATACAGTCACTTCAAGATTTTCATTAAAATCGTTAACTATTATGTAAAGTTTTCCTCCTTGTTAGTTTTCCTTTTGTTCAAAGGGTTTATATATATATTTCACTAATGATGGGACCTGTTTGATGTGAGGGTACCCATCAAAGAGTTACTACACCACCCATCCTCGGCCCAGACATTTGTCCAGATGGAGAGTGACAAGGAGAAATTAAAAAAAAAAAATGAAAGGCATTTGAGCCTGTCGAATCGGAAGTTAAGTATTTTTTCTGGAATTAACCATTATCATTCAATGGGTATTCTTCTTATATTTTATCTATGATTATTGATGGCTTACATACTAAATATTTCAGGGCTCTCGCTTATGCAAATATCTTGGATGTTTTAGGTCCTGTCTACAGTCTCTTCTAGTTTTATAGATGTTTGGTATTGTTCTCACTTGATATTCCTATAATGGTTGGAAGAGGGGGTTTTCCCAGTTGTACTCTTGACTTTTAGGTTTGATTACTACTTGTATAAATATTTTCTCTACAGGACTCTGTTATTGAAAAGTGAAATATTGTAGATTACCAACTGCGGATATATATATATATATATATATATATATATATGGTCAGTAGAATCCACACTGCCTCATAACTCTTCCCTTCAATGTTATCCGAGAAAGGAAAGCTCAGCTATGAAGTATGAACTCTCCGAAATTTAATTATAGGGATACCTATAAACTTATGATACATACATGCTTGTCCAAATATATAGATAATACCATGTAAAGGTCAATTACTGCATAGGCTATTTCAGAACTAAATTATCTGTAAAAAATTCCACATACGAACATATTTTTTCCACAAGATATTTTACTTCAACAAAACAGGTGCATATATCAAATGCGCATAATCATTATAACAGAGAAGCATAAGGTTAACATATCTGAACCAGATCGTGAAAATACAAAGGGAACAACCACGTTCCTCCCTACCATAGAACAAGGCAACCAAATCACTTACCCGATTCACCCCCTAGCCTGACCATGAATCGATGAGGGAAAACTTGGAATCTTCTCCTTAGCCAATGTCTTTCAGTTTCAACAGACTTTTCTTGCCTCACACTCCATCAATAGTGTTCATAACAAAAATCCAAAATCGTAGTCCCTTCCTCCAGCATACTTGGCAGCGTCCTGCCTCCTCACATATGTTATTTATCAAAACAATATTTTTTCCTAGGTCTTTTCCCTCCCTTGAGAATTTTCACAACTTTCTAAATACCTCATTTTCAGGGGTTTCCAATGGCCAAATCCCTGATTTTCCACTTGTAACAATCAGCCCAGAGGTAGTTCCAAAATGTTTCCCACTCATGGAGTCATGGTCAACTAAATTTAACATGGTTGTTCCATTTGTCCTCCTGCAATAATTAACCAATATTTTGTTTACATACAAGTGTCATAGTCCAATAGTTAGTTGGGTCAAATCTGGTCTCTACCCAATAGTCATAATAATTAATTACAATTTATCAAATTCAGAATTCGGAATTGCCATAAATGGAAAAAAAATTCCAAATTTGAATTTACTAAAAATGGAATAATTTTCTAATAAATTTTGAATTTCAAAAATATTTTATTTTTGGGAATGTCACATCCTTTCCCCCTTTGATAAAAAACTGTCCTCAGTGTTCATTCCTTTCTTGCAATGGGCTTGGATGAGATTTCTGCAAATCTCCCTCCAACTCCCAAGTGGCCTCCTCAAGACTAAAGTGCTTCCATTGCACTTTTACCTGAGCGACGACTCTGTTCCGAAGTGCTATTTCTCTCTGGTCTAGAATATGTAGGGGTTCCTCCTGTAACTCACCTTCTGGTTCCACCTGCACCAAGTTCTAATCAATCGTATAAGTAGGGTCATGAACATACTTTTTCAACAAATAAATATGAAATACATTATGAACTCTTAGATTAGATGGAAGTGCAAGTTGGTATGCTACGAGTCCAATTCAAGATAGTATCTCTAAGGGCCCACAAAACCTGGGTGTCATCTTGGCACAATTTCCTAACTTCAACGAACTGTTTTGGGCTTTGACCTTCAAGTAAACATGGTCTCCCACTTGAAATTCCAAGTCTCTTCTTTTCTGGTCTCCATAGCTCTTATGTTTGTCCTGTGCTTCCTTTAAGTTTTGTTGTACCTTCCTTACGATATTATCCATTTCTTGGAGCATCTCTGGTCAAACCATGAGTCTGTCAATCGGGTTATCCCAGTTAATTAGAGTTGTACACCTTCTAGCGTACAGTATCTCGAAAGGGATTAGCTAAGCTGAAGTTTGGTACCCATTGTTATATGCAAATTCTACCAAGTGTAGATAGTCTTCCCACTTGTTTGGTTTTGTTCTTACGTACATGTCGCGCATATCCTCTACAATTTGGTTCATCCTTTCAGACTTTCCATCCGTTTGTGGATGATAACTCGTACTTAAATTCAAATTAGTATTTAGCCCTGCAAACAATTCCTTCCAAAAAGTGGATGTGAATTTTACGTCTCCATCTAAAATCACCATTTTAGGAATACCATGCAGTCTAAAAGTTATTGTATAAATATTTTAGCAATGTTTATAGCTTTAAAAGTAGACTTTATAGGAATAAAGTGTGCATATTTACTGACTTTATTGATTACAACCATAATAGAATATTTCTGTCTCTGAGTTTTAGGAAAACTTGTAATAAAGTCTAGCGATATGGTCTCCCATTTCCATTCGGGCACTGGTAATGGATGTAATAGGTCGGTTGTATGCTAGTGTTCTAACTTAACCTATTGAAAATATTGGTACCTAGCCAAGTATTCTTCTGTTTCACCCTTCATCTTGGGCCAGTAAAATAGTTTTCTAAGTGTTGTTATCGTTTTTTGGTATCCTGGATGGCCAGAATACGATTTCTTATGCACTTCATCCAAGGCTATTATCTTTAACTCTATTGAATATGGTATGTAAAGTCTATTTTTAAATCGTAATAGTCCATTTTGGTTTATCTGAGTTCGCGACACTGTTCTGTAATTTTTCCATTATCTTAGAGTAATTTTTGTCGTTAATACCTGTCATCCTTATTCTTTGTTCCAAGTCACTTTCTACCCTGCTGATATTTATCTCAAATAATCCATGGACTCTTCTGCTTAAAGCATCTGCTACCTTATTTTCCTTAACCTTGATATGTCTGACCTCGAAATCGAATTCACTCAAGAAGGCTAGCCATCGTGTTTTCCTTGCATTAAGATCTGGTTGGCTAAAAAGATATTTCACACCGCTATTATCGGTCAATAGTAGAAATTTTATGCCCATGATGTAGTGTCGCAACATTTTTAAGGCCTGTATTACTGCTACCAATTCTAAATCATGAGTGACATAGTTTCACTCATGTTCCTTTAATTTTCGGGACTCATAAAAAATAACGTGTCCTTGCGTTAGGACACCACCTAGTCCTTCTTTACTCACATCCACATAGACAGTGAAGTCTTTATCTAGGTATGCTACCTTTAAAATGGGTGCGGTTGTTAATAATTCCTTCAACTTATTAAAACTGTCTTGACACTTCTGTGACCAGATAAACTTGGTCCTTTTATTTTGTAATGTTGTGATAGGGTAAGCTATTTTGGAAAATCCCTCTATGAATCTACGATAATATTCGATGATTCCTATGAATGATCGGATATCCGCTACATCCTTTGGTACCGACCATTCCATAATGGCTCTTACTTTCTCATGATCGATTGCAATGCCCTCTGTAGATATTACATGTCCTATGTATTGTATATTTTTATGATAAAAATCACACTTATCGAATTTAGCATACAATTCGTGTTTCCTTAAAGTTTGCAAGATGATCCTTAAGTGTTCTTCATGTTCTTCCTCTGTTTTAGAATGTACCAGAATATCGTCAATAAAAACCAGTACGAATTTTTGCAAGTATTGACTAAACATACTATTCATTAAGCACATTAATGTGGCTGGCATGTTAGTGAGTCTGAAAGGTATAACCACAAATTCATAATGTCCATATCTTGTTCAAAAAGTTGTCTTTCTTATGTCCTCATCCTTTATCCTAACTTGATGATATCTGGATCGTAAGTCTAACTTCGAAAATATATTTTCCCCTCCTACTTGATCGAATAGATCATTTATCCTAGGTAAGGGGTACTTGTTCTTAATAGTCATTTTGTTCAATTGTCTATAATCGATACATAGTCTTAGGGTACCATCTTTCTTTTTCACAAAGAGGATTGGTGCTCCCCATGGTGATACACTCTGTCTAATATACTCTTTGTCCATCAATTCCTATAATTGTATTTTTAATTCTGTCAATTCGGGCAAACTCATCCAGTAAAGTGATTTAGAGATAGGGGTTGAACTAGGTAGCATGTCTATAGAAAAATCTATTTCCCTCCTAGGGGGTAATTCAGGTAATTCATCAACAAACACATCTCTGAATTCACATAAAACAACAAAGTCTTCCAAGTTGGGTTTCTCTTCTTTTTCTAATAGGTTTGTTACTTGGATGGCATAAACTTGACATCCCTTTCTCATTCATTTCTTGAACTGCATTGTTGAAACTTGTCTAACTGATATTGGTTTTTGTATACCTTGGAATGTCCTAGTAGTGTCATTTTCATCTTTATACTTAAGGGTCTTTGCATAAAAATCTAGTACTGGTTTGTGCTTTTCTAACCAATCCATTCCGAGAATCACATCATAAGATCCCAGTGGTATAATGTTCAGATTTTCTCTTATGTTCTGACCCTCTAGACTGAAATCATACTCAGAAATAAAGTCAACCACTTTCCTTTTTGTTCCTGTTGCTAATTGTACCAGCCATGATTTTGCGTGCTTCTTTTTCTTAAGTTTATTTGAATCTACCATACTAGGAGTGATATAAATTAACATAGCTCCACAATCAATTAAAACATATATTCAAGTGTTATTGATTTTACCTTTGATTTACACCACAGAGGATTGGTGGTCAGCTTGTCGGCCATCCAAAGCTTCATTATCCGATGCAAGCTTCTATCCACATCACCCACCATCGAGGCTTCCTGCAAATTGTGCATAGTAGTTATGTTTGCTGAATTTAAACATGGACAATTCCTCCTCACATGAGGTTCTCCACATTCCCAACATTTTAATGGTTCGCGAGGGCTGTCCCCAAACTTCTTCATTCCCAGACTTACCGGTTTACTGCTTCCTTGCGTATTCAGATGGTTGGAGTGAAAATATTTTTTTGGAAAGCTTTTTGCTGCATTCCGATAAGGAGTTGGTTGGTTCATTCGATCTTGTTTCTTATCCTTCTAGGCTTTGGGAAGCTCTGCCCATTGTTTATACTGATCCTAACATGTTTGTTCTTTCCTGAATACTTCACTCAAGGATTTGGGGTTGTCAAACTCAATTATGTCCCTGTAGGACTGTGGTAAACATCTTAAGAATCACTGGATTTTTACCTTATCCTCCTAGATGTAAGGTATGAACCTTAATAGTTCCAAGAATTTATTTATAAGGTCCTCCATTGTCATATGTCCAAGTCTTAACTCATAAAATTCTTTTTTTTTCCCTTTCATAGTATCTTTCAGATAGGTATTGTTTCTTGAAATATTTCTTAAATTCATGTCATTCCATATGTTTCTCCTTTAGGCCCTTGGCCAATTTAAGGTCTTGCCACCAAATGATGGCCTTCCCTTTCAGATTGTATATGGCCATTCTGACCTTCATATTGCTAGAATAGTTAGATATTTGGAAGTATTTTTTGATGTCCAATAACCATGCCTCAGCTTCTTCTCCTGGTCTGGATTCTCCATCAAAGGTAGATGGTTTAATTTTCTTGAATTCTCCTTCAAGGTGGTTTACTTGTTTTCTCTTTCTGTTTGTTTTTGTTTTGTTCTCAACTGAAGGTGTATCTTCAGACGATCTGTCTCCTTTTTCAGTTTTAGGTCCAGATTTCTTGGAATCCCTCTTGCTAACTTCTTCGTCATTATTATCGTCCTTTGGGATTTTCTTTGTCACTATACTGTGCAACAAGACTTCATTTATTTCCTGTTGCTCCGACTGTTCTTTCTTCATTTTCTCATTGTCGAATTTGAAAACCTGCAGCTCAAAAATGAGATTCCTCGTCATTTACAAAACTTTAGTAGGTGAGCTTCCATCACTATTCTGTGTCTGATTTTCTGGAAATCTTTGTTCAAGGTTTCCATCGATTCTAACTTCCCCATAATCCTGTGCTTCCATGATTAACTCAAAACAAAAAAGGTATTATGTTTGTAACAATAAAGGTTTATTAGTTTTACATAAGTAAAAATATATGCCAAGATTTTAATGTGGCCCTATTCAAGGCCCAATGTTGTAAACTTTGCTATGATACCATATGTAATGAATATACAATTTTCCATAAAAAAAATAAAATTCTATGACCAATAATTTCTCAAGTTTCGTATCTCTCTCTCTCTCTCTATATATATATATATTTGGTAGGAGGAGGAGTCCCTAACAAACTCTGTATTATAACTCCTATGTCCTAATCACCATAATATATTATATTTTACACCATCTCCACTTGCTTCGAGTAGAAGAATTCTAAGAATATCCACCAAGGCTTTAACAATTTTGTGTACGCGTATGTAAATCTAGGTATACAATGTTCAGACTTAAGATACAAACTACAACTCATTGTTTAACATAAGAATTCATATTACAAATCACTCTTTAAAATTTAGATCTCCGAGTTCGTGCGCAAATCTGCCTCAGTAATTTATCCTTGGGGAGCATTATTTAAATCCCATTTGTATAGTCATGGAGTTGGGTTTAATAATCAGTCACTTAGTACAACTACCAAGCCCTAATCATTTAAGGACTCTTAGAACTTGTACATCGAGTGTTGTGAAAGTTCTAGTTCCAAACCCCAAAGGAAATTTCGACGAACGGGGATTGTGATGACTCTTTGTTACACTGACTTATTTAAATATACCTTAACGAAGGCTTAACGGGATCAAGTTGTTAACTATGGCTATCATCGTGTATGTGAATGAGGTTTTAGTTTCGCAACATCATGTAAGGGACAAGGATGGTCCACTGATAGGGTAATTAAGGCTCTAGAATCTACCATTAATGGTAGCCCTGGGAACACAAGTTACATATTACTCTCATAGATTTTCACCCAATGTGTCACACCGTCTCTGCCCTTATCACATGGCTAACCATCCTTCTTTACCCTTCGAATTTACTCTGAGACATCAAAGCCCTTCTTAGGGTTTATTGGGTTCATAGTCTTGTATTGTTGGGTTTTGCAAGGAGGCTCTGCAGAATTTTTCATCGTGGTGAAGGCTGATGTTGGGGAGGTCATTTCCCTATTGCAACAAATGGCATGGACCCTTTCCTCGTAATTTCTTCCTTAAAATTTTATCATACAAGAGTAGCTAAAGTGGAGTAAAACCAAAACATTATAGTGTTTCCATAACCGCTCTTCATCTACTATATGTTTTCTTCCTTTCTACTGAAACCTTCTCTATAGTATTTTTCGTAGTCCTCCCCACCCTTGGAAAAATTGTTTTCCCGTGATGTTATCAATGTTCCTCTATTTTAGAGGAGATTTTAATCATTCATTTTGTCTAAGCTTCAGAATATAGTTTTGTGTAACCTCTCAATTTATCCTCCCTATATTGAGGGATTTTTGATTGGTATCGAATAAGCTAAGACCTGTTGGATTACTGAGAGGGGGGGGTGAATCAGTAATAACGTAATTATAATCATTTTTCTTCAAATGTTATATCAATGTAGAATTATTATCCAATAATGAGCAGTAATAAATAAATAATCACACACATGCACAGTACACCAATGTTTTACGCAGAAAATCAAATTGGGAGAAAACCACAGAATGATTTTTCTTATATGTCTTGAAGAATTACATTCATTGGAAGCACCAGCTTCCTTTTTTTTCCAGATGCAACTGGAAGGAGGCTCGAACCTCCTAGTTTCTCGGGCTACAACCTGAGGGAAGCTCCAACTCCCCAAATCTCTGGCTACAACCAGAAGGAGGCTACAACCCC
>SNQJ01S0034924.1:11600-28393 GCA_010110895.2 Picea sitchensis
CGCGGACCAGGTCTTTCGCATCGAGCGGCTGGAGCAGCGAATAGACCTGTTCTTCGCAGCGCATTCCAGAGCTAAGCCGAAGAGACAGTGTCCAACTTGCGCCAGAGAGTACGTCTTCCCTGCACGATGGAGGCACACTGATGTTGCCGACGCTCTCCTGGGTTCCGAGGTTACCTGATGATTATGCTCCAGCTCTGTATCTGGTTTGGTTTCACTAGTCTTTGGCTGAAAATAGTTAGTTTCCTTTATACTCTAGTCTCAGTTGCAAGCACTAGCTTTAATTTTGCTATTCCCGGTTTCCTACGGGCGGGAACTAGTCTTGTTATTTTTGAAACTGTCATACTGCTCTGCAAAGACGATGATATGTGGACAAGGATGTCCAGCTGTCTCGGTTTCCTGCTAAGGCGGGACAGCTGGCATCCCCAACAATGTTGTATTATGCTTTTGTCAATATAACAGGTTCCAACTTTTTTATTTAAAAAAAAAAAAAAGGTGGTATGTTTTTATGGGGTGTTATAAACCCAAGAACATAGATTTTTGACTTGGATAGTTATGTCTCCTAGTTCAACACTATGTTCGCTACTGTTTTAATCTTGTTGTTATGGGTTATATCTCTTACATGTTTTATAACATATTTTCTGACACTATTATAATATGGATAACATGGTTTGATGTAACCCTTGTTCTTATTCTATGGACATTGACAATTATAGCCACTAATTCATAAATGCAAATAATTGTATGACTCTAATCTAACAAAAATGTTATGATGAAATATAACAGTAGGAGATAGGTTGGATTTAAATCTCCTTCAGATCTTTGGGATGGATAATCCAGTGGATTAAAATATTCTATGTGTATAAATAGTGGAATAAGATATATAATGGAATATCTTCTTGTGTCATGAACAATTTTGATGATTAATAGACTTTAGTTTTCCCTCACAATTTTTTTTTTATTTTAGTGAAATTTGCGGTACATTAGAGACTGTATCAAAACTTTGGGGTTTCTAAATCTTTGTTGTAGAAAATATATTTAATAATGAAAAGGGAAATCCATGCCCCATAATTTTTGCAGCTCTTTTCCTTATATTTGTCTCTACGTATAAAATTAACATATTATACATATGAGTTTTACAATTTTGTGACAAAGATGAGAATCAAACAAGATAAAAAGTTGAATACATTGAAGTATGAGTGTGGCTTCTTTCATCTAAATATACAATGAGATTGTTCTCTTGAACATCAATATTTTGGAGGAAAACTAACAAATTTCAAAGAAGAGGTGAGGGTTGTAACCAATCTGCTTCTTCTTGTTGATATTTGGACAAAATCGGGAAGACATTGTCCCATATTAATAATTAATAATATGATTATTAATTATTAAAAAATATTATTAATGTAGTAATATATTTATATAAGTTATAAATATATATCATAAATAATTATTTATGATGAGTTTTCTAGATATATTTATTATCCATGAGATGCATCCTTTCATGGATGGTCAACATATGTTCTATATATATGGAACACTCATCATTGTAATAAAAAATGTTAACATACAATTTCATCTCTTATGAAAACTAAACACGGTATCAGAGCAGGAGTGGGCTTGAATCCCTCATATGAGGGCCCAAGAAAATGAGAGTCGAGTAAAGTGTAGGGAGTGTTAAATTTATGAGGTTGTTACAATATCTACGTACAACATATTTACTTTTTACTCCTACCTAAATTATAGAAAGAATTCCATAAATTATGGTGGGTATTAATTTCTAGATAAAATGTCTAATTACCTAAATATGAGGAATTTAATGCATTTTTACTTCTACTTATATTTATGCAAAGAATGTCATGAATTATGGAGGAAAAATTTAACAAAGTCAAATACTATGTGGATGGATTATAACCAAATTAATCTTTGGGTAGTTAAGTGAGGTATTCTCCAACTATTTATCAGAAAGAAAATTTATTTTTCAGAGTGATATGTCTCTTTGGATAAATTTAATATTACTATAAAAAGACACAACAATAGACACATACATTTTTTCTTTCTCACACATGGAAAATGATTTAAGGAATAGACCGGATTTTCTAAGAAGTTGAAATTTTCTAAGTATAATTACTTTGTGATGTTCTAGAGTTTACTAAAGTGATATCGTATATCATTGGAAGTAACAGGTGATATCTCTGAGAGGGAGCCATAATGACGTTCACATGAGGAAACATGCAGTAGACTGTATAGACATAGAGTTGTGCACATCCATGTAATGAATAAGAAGAGGAGGTCATCACATGCAGACAAAGAAAATGGCTCCAAAGACTATATAGCCTCAGAGGGAGTCAAGATTCAGAGGGAGCATATAGACTCTGAATGTGAAGAGAGTGCAATGGATCAAAAGAGTAATTTTGGATGTTTTTGTAGTATGGGAACACTATGATCTCATGGTTGAGTAGGGAGCAATCATGTGTAGCACTCACTACGACAGAGGATGAATATGTGGTAGCAGGTGAAACATATAGACAAGTAGTGTGGCTTTAGAAGTTGTTGTCTGGGTTATTTGGTCTCAAACTGGAGGCGATCTGCATTTAGTGTGACAACCAAAGATTCATTAATTTTTCATAGAATTCAGTGTTCCATGATAGCTTGAAGCATATTGAGATCAAATATCACTATATCATATATATGGTGTAGAGGGGAACAGTGAAGCTCCAGTAAATGAATACTGAGGAGAAAGTTGTGGATGTGTTGACCAAGCCACTGTCGAGCATGAAGTTTGAGTACTTCATGGATAAGCTTGGTGTGCTCCCTCTTGAGAGGGAGTGGGACTCATCCAACATGAAAAAGGGTTGGCACTAAGACAAGTGGAAATCATCTAGCATGAAAAAGGATCGACAATGAGTTTTCTCATCCAACATGAAAAAGGGATAGCACTGAGACAAGTGGAACTCATCCATCATGAAAAAGGGTTGGTACTGAGTGTTTTCATCCAGCATGAAAAAGAGTTGGCACTGAGACAGGTGGAACTCATCTATCATAAAAAAAGGTTTGGCACTAAGACAGGTGGAAATCATATATCATGAAAAAGGGTTTGAACTAAGTGTTCTCACCCAGCATGAAAAAGGGTTGGCAATGAGATAGGTGGATCTCATCCAATATGAGAAAGAGTTGGCACTAAGACATGTGGAATTCATCCAACGTGAAAAAGGGATGTCATTGAGTGTTCTCATCCAGCATAAAAAAATGGTTGGGACTGAGACAAGTGGAACTCATCCAACATGAAAAAGGGATGGAACTAGGTGTTCTCATCCAACACTAAAAAGGGTTATCACTGAGTGTTCTCATCTAGCATGAAAAAGGGCTGGAACTAAGACAGTTGGAACTCATCCAACATGAAAAAGGGTTGGCAGTGATTTTTCTCATCCAACATGAAAAAGGGCTTGCACTGAGACAGGTGGAACTCATATAGAATGAAAAATGGTTTGCACTGAGATAGGAGGAACTCATCCAACATGAAAAAGGGTTGGAACTAAGTTTTATCATTCATCATGAAAAAGGGTTTTCATTGAGATAGGTGGAACTCATCCAAAATGAAAAAGGGTTGGAACTAAGTTTTTTCATCTAGAATAAAAAAAGGGTTGACACTAACATAGGTGGAACTCATCCATCGTGAAAATGGAATGGCACTGAGTGTTCTCATACGGCATGAAAAAGGGTTGGCACTAAGACAGGTGGATCTCATCTAGCATGAAAAATAGTTGGCACTGAGATAGGTGGAACTCATCCAACACGAAAAATGATTGGCACTGACAGTTCTCATTCAACATGAAAAAGGGTTGGCTTTGAAACAGGTGGAACTCATCTAGCATGAAAAAGGGCTGGCATTGAAACAGGTGGAACTCATCTAGCATGAAAAAGGGTTGGCATTGAGTGTTCTCATCCCACATGAAAAGGGGTTGGTACTGATACGGGTGGATCTCATCCAATATGAAAAAGGGCTAGCACTGAGACCGATGGTACACATGATGAGGTACAGATGTATTGTGAAGTAATGAATGTCATGGTGACATGTTGAAGCTATTTGAGAGCTACCCAAATGTAATCTTCAAAGGTAATCCTGGCATAATATAGAATGTCTCCCTCATTGAGAGGGAGTGATGAAGTTAGAAGCATGAGGTAGACATTTTCTAGAGTGGTCATGATAATTTGACTCAAGAGAATGGAATAGGCGCAGTCTTATGGACTCAAGGTTCTTGATGTGAATAATGTATCCCTCGTTGAGAGTGATTTTTGATGTTTGGACAACATTGCGAAGACATTCTCCGATATCAATAATTATTAATCTGATTATCAATTATTAAAAAATATTATTAATGTAATAATATATTTATATAAGGTATAAATATATATCATAAGTAATTATTTATGATGAGTGTTCCATATATATTTATTATCCAAGGGATCCATCATTTCATGTATGGTCACCATATGTTCTATATATATGGAACACTCATCATTATAATAAAAAATATTCACATACAATATAATCTCTTATGAAAACTAAACACTTCTTTTATTGTGGAGAGAAATAAGATTCCTTGGCTTGAGATTAACCTAAATCCTTATACAAATCAAACGATAATTATGCTATGTCTGAGTCTAGTCATAACTTGCATAAAGATGATAGTAAAAACTAGTGTGATTTCCACCAATAGTTTAGCATGGCAAGTTTGAATGTGGTACTAAAGTTTATTGTTTAAATTTATGTTCAATACATGGTATTATGGAAAATAAGATAAATTATCATCAATTTTAGGTATAATGAAAGTTCAATTAAATTTTTTTTTTTCATACGTGGTATTACAGAAAATTATATCAAAGTTCCATAATAATGAAAACCTTAACTCCCCATATTGCCAGAATTGAAGAGTTGAATGCAATGTTTCTACAAGATAGTTAACCAAATCCTACAGTAGCTATGATTGGAAGTCAATAATCCTTATTTTTAACAAATTTTGATTGAGGATCTAGCAAAAAACAATTGGAAATGTATGACACGTAAAATGTAACTAGGTCCTCCAAGGAAAAGTTTTATTTGAGGCTAGAAACATCAAAATTTCACTTCTTTGACTCTAAAACAAAGAATTTTTAATTCTACTAGTAAGTGTAGTTTTGAAGATCTACTCCAAGGTGGCCATTTTAGGTCCCAAATTATGTCTTATCTTTTCCATGACACCAATAATGACATATAGTACCTACTTATATGATCAATTTTGTAACAATTCTCATTGAATAATTTCAAGTCATAGGGGTCACATCTAGTCTGAAAAATAGTCAACAAGAATTCTTAATTTTTGGCTTAGTTGTTATCAAATATGTCTAGGATAAATAGGGGAAAAACAAACTATATCATATAGTATGTAATAAGAAGTAATACCAAAAATTGTTAGTTTTTACCCGACCAAAGTCACATCTCTTCATTAATATAACATTTGTGATATCCTCAAATTATTAAAAAATAAATTATTTCAAAGATTTTCATTTCTGGAAATTCAAATTTTAGATTGCGGAAGTATGTAATTATTATTTTTGTGAATGCTGGACAAAACTTTGACTTGCCAACTGTCCTCTTTTGATGGACACATGTATGAGACAAACATTTAATGCTGGAGAATAGATGGAATAACCAAGTGAAAAATAGTTGACTATGACTCCATGAGTGGGGAACAGGTTTGAGTTAACTCGGATCTTATTTTTACAGGTGTCAGAAGTTGTGTTTTGTCACTAGTAGTCCCTAAAAATTCGAGATTTGTAAAGATGCAAATTTCCCAAGGAGTGAAAGGAATGGAAAGTCCTAGTCATGAGATATATACAACATATGTCGAAGGCAAGACATTGCTTGGTATGTTGGGGGGAAAATGTGTTTTTATGTTATGAGCACATCTAGTGTTAGGGAAAAAAAAATTGAATTGTCCAGTGGGACAGTGGCTAAGGAGTGATGCTCAATTTCCCCTTATGAAGTCATGGTCACGCTAGGGGGTGATCAGAACAAGTAATCATGGTTGTTCTGTATATACGATTGGGTGGAACGTGGTTATTCCATTTGTTTTCCCAACATCACTGTTCATATATGTATTTTGATTTTTTACTTTTCATTCTTTTAAAGTGTTATATGGTTAATATTATATATGTAGATAATAATATATATAGGTGTGCCTCATGGCCATAATAGATTTGTTGATTTTCCTATTGCTTAAATACTTGTTAGTGTTTCTTATGGGATTTGAATTTATTTAGGGATAATATTTGTATGCAGTCTACATAAGTTATCTACATAGACAATTATGTAGGTGCTAAAATGGACTACTTCAGAGAAAGGAAACAATTGAAACCAAAGAAGCTAGATTGTATTAAAGCAATAATAAGTAAAACTGCATAGTGTTACTTCTTCTTATATATTATGTCTTAAACCAGTGGAGTGAAGAAAACTCATGCGATCATAATTGAGTACAAAAATACATGAATTAAAGTCCCATAATTATATACATATTTATATTAACGAAGATGGTTATCTGATATAGAAGATCTTAAAGATTGTCATGGAAAATTTTAATTATGAAGTGGATAGGTCGTTGATGTACACATGGCCTTGTAGATTTATTCTAAGTAAAAATATTAATATAACTGGGGTTTTACATACCCAATAATCTCTGTTAGCTAATTTGAAATAGAATTTAAAGAATCTACATCCACTGTCTATAACAGAACTAAGCGAGCGAAAATCTCTCATTGATCTGTGGAAGAGAATCTCAGTAAGAAGAGAATTTTCGATGGAACCTGAGTACCTTTTAAGTATAGGACGTCTCCCTTCACGAAATTGCAACATACAAATTTAACTTGCAACGGGAAAACCGGAAGTAGTATTACTTTCTCCTTAAATTTAATTGAAGGAACAAGATAAACATAATGAGAAAAGGGTGTGTACTTGTCTCGGGCCTGGATTAAATTCTGATCATGTTTTTACCCTTGAGAAGTAAGAAGTCCGTAACACAGGAGGAGGAGTAGGCTCATAGAAGTCTGATGGGTTCCCTCACAAGAAAAGGGACCGATCATCAAACTTGTATCCATATACATATGTCAAATATGATTTTTAAAACTAGATACCATAGAAGAGATATGTTACTTTTATCAATACATTACATGCTCCATGGGTTCTTCAAAATACAAAGGTTACCGCAAGGTTAACCATTACAAGATCGAAAGGAATCTATATCACAGAATATCAATGGATAAATTACTGAGACTAGTACAAAGACTAATTTACAGAGAGTAATTACATAGAATAATTACAAAGAAGCAATTGTAGAAGACTAGTATAGATACTAATTACAGAGAGTAATTACGAAAAATAGTTACCAAGAAGCAATTGTAGAGACAAGTACAAAGACTAATTACAGAGGGTAATTATAGAGAATAATTACTGAGACTAACCACAGAGATGACGATCACATTTAAAGGAGTGAAGTATCAACGGTTTCCTCATATAGTAAACCAGATCCCCTAACCTAGGGAAATCATAAATCAGTAAAGAAAATTCAGAGAAAACATTAATAATTAAAAGAAGGAAAACTATCAATGTTTCCATACTAAGCAAACAAATACCATAACAAACGGAAAACCAAGAAGAAAATGAGGTAATTACCGAAGACAATGAATGCAATAAAAGGAGTCAAACCCAACAACGTTTCCTGACAGAACCGACATATCCCTTATCATAGGGTAACTACACTGAACATTATGTTTATTTCATATTGAGAGGAATAAAAACAACGCCGAGGGTCATGGTGCATTACAAGAAAAAAATAAGAGAACCTGAATAATGTTATTTCACGGGCAATCTGTGAGATTCGTTATCAAAGGGATTGGGTACTGACTTTCACCGTAGTTAAGAATAAAACTGTTTGTGCCGAGATTCACGCACAAAACTAATACTTAAAGGACCTCTGTTCCATACACAGAAACCCTCGTTCCATGGCTCACAAAGTCGTTATTACACTTATGTTCAAACTTAAGCCGGGAGAGGTAACAATTTTAAGACGTTTAGTTATGTACAAGCAGGTGCTAATGCTACACATAGTGGAATTTTTCTCCATTGGTTTTTCGAACTTTGAAAGAACTCAGAAAGACGAGGAAAATATTGTTTAATCCTAACAGAGAAAATAAAACACAGTTCCAGAAACTCTTTTGAAAACTAGGTATCAATTCTCAGTAGTTTATGTGTACGAATCGAGGAACGCCAATACGTATAGTCACCATGGCTTGTGGTTTCCTTCTAGGGTTCTACAGAGTAAACTGGTTACAAGGAAAACATTTGAGGAAGAAATCCTAGCGGAGCAGTGTAACGAGAGAAAATCCTTTGAGTGATTATGGACCTCAATGCCATCGCTCGTAGTGGGAGGAATGACCGAGTACGTTTGCGAGATTACCATGTGAAATCAGCGAAGTGGAGAGCCCACATTGGTTAGGTCCTTGCAACGTCAGAACCGAAGTACATGCTAGGTAAACCGTTTTATTAAGATCCTGCTATAGCTTTAATGCAATTAAAGAGAAGTGTCAATTCACAGAGTTCTGAATCGTAGGTTTGAATTATCACCCACTGATTTCATAAAGAGCCACTGCATCCATTACATTGTTGAGTATTGGGACTAGGGTTTTGTTAAAACATGTTGTCATGTATGTCGGGGTAAGCATAATAACTAACACAACTACCTTTAACGTGTGGTTCCATGATCGTGACCTGGAGAAAGGAACCTTATGTGATCCTTCTCTATTGTATGTCTAGGTTAATACTACGTATAAATTAACATGGGAAGAACGCGTATATATAACAAGAATGGAAGAATCCATCGTTATGGTTAGGTTTATCCTGCCTAGTTTAGAAAACAAATTCAATATCGATCAATCTTTATGAAATATAGAATAGCATAAAAATGATAAGAGTTATGATCAGGGTTTTTCCTTATAGTTTAGGAATAAACTATTATGGAGAAAAGCTTTATGCACTACAAGGATAATACAAGAATGATATGAGAAGATATTATTATAGTTAGAGTATTAATTTCCTCTCTTATGGATAGTTGTATAAATAAAGTTTTTAAGTTTACAACAAAGAAGTGAGTCGAGTAGTAAATTGTTGAAAACATTGGTCACACTTATAATGTCAATGGCAATAAGACTAATAGTTGCTTCCCCTCTATTCAAAAAAAAAATTATTAGAAAATTTTGGGGTACAATACATATGGTATCAAAGTTGTTGATTACAACACTTAGGCCTAAGGGAAACACCAACAAGTTATTTTTCTGAAGAAAAAATATAACAAATAATATTTACTGTTACAAAAAGAAAAAAATTATTTTTTGTAAAAATGTCAACCCAAAATGGAGAAGGAGACAGACCCGAGAGGAACCACAATCAAGCGCTCCCTAGAGATCTACAACATCATAGTGAGGGAAGTTCAACTACCCAAGTATTGGAAACGATGAGGAATATTATTGTGGAATTGTAGGTGATTAAAGTTGATAATGAAAAGTTAAAGAAATCTCAAGAAGGTCAAATCGAAATAAATGAAATGTTGTTACATGGTATAGCAAAAAAGAAGAATCCAAGAAATAATGAGATGGAAGAGGAGGTCAGTAAAAATTCCTCAAAGAATTATAGTCATGAAACAAAAAGAGAATACAACTCTTTTGAATACACACAAATGACATAAAATAAGGCATCTACAGGAAACAAAAGAAAACAATTGGATCACTTTGAAGGTGAATTCAAAAATATAAAACCCTCCACATTTGATGGAAAATCAAAGACTGGTGAGGAAGCTGAAGCCTGACTTCTAGACATAAATAAATACTTTCAGATTTATAATTATTCTAGTAATATGAAAGTTAGAATGACCATTTATAACTTAAAAGAAAAAGCTAGTATTTTGTAACATCCTGCTCTTGTGCGCATTGAGAAAACTTATTATTTGTTGACACTTGCTTGCAAGAGATTCATATTATTATACCTTTGACCATTGATTATTACTATGAGGCATTATGGATGTGATTATATGTCATTTTTCTATATTGGCTTAGGCAGGTTCTATTGATTCGGTTCTCCTGAGTGTGCACGATTTGGACCTCGAGGTTGTTGAGGCATCAATGAAACCCTTAGACTCCAGATCAAGTCAAGGAGTGGACTATTGGGGTTTGATTTTTGTATATATGACATTTGTGCATCTGATTAGATGATATGATTATGGATATTATTTCTAACATGATTCGTTGATGATACAGACTGACGATAGCTTACCGACCAGACTTACATGTGGAGTAGAGGGGTCACGCATGATAACCAGAGATGTTGAGGAAGAGGTGTGGAAAGCATTCCTGCCACAACCTACTAGCACTCTCGAAGTGGCTCGAAATGTAGGTTAATGACTACCTAGTTCGAGAAGACCGACGATGTCGTGAGGGTAGATTGCAATAGTCGCTCACAATGATTCTAAGGGGCGTACAATAAGGCAAGGGCTGTATTCCTTAGAGGCCCTTAGTCTCCCACATGATCACATGGTGGAGTATTGACTCCAGGGTTTTTTTATGTCTACCAAGTTAGTCAAGAGGCGAGTGGCACCCTTGGAGCATGGAGTGTGTCCTGAAGGGAACGTCATGTAAGGGAAACATAATGAGGTGAGTGGCACCCTTGGAGGACAGAGTGTGTCTTGAAGGGTACATCCTGCAAGGGAAACATAATGAGGTGAGTGTCACCCTTGGAGCATGGACTGCGTCCTAAAGGGTACATCACGCAGTGGAAACCTAATGAGGCAAGTGTCTCCCTTGGAGCACGAAGTGTGTCCTGAAGGGCATGTCGCGCAAGGGAAACATAATGAGGCGAGTGGCACCCTTGGAGAACCTAGTGCATCCTGAAGGGAACATCGCATTGTTAATTAATAAATGAATAAACCTATATGGCCTTAGAAGGAATAATGTGATGAGAAAGATTTAAAACAATTTCCCTAATAAAATGTCGCCGAGCCTAGGAAAATAACATCTAGGTCTAAGTGATACTTGTGATAAAAAATATGCATATTTATATAAAAAAGAATAAAAAAAAAATTATGATAATCATCATTAATCATGTGACGAGAAGGGGGTAAGTGATTCAATTAATTGATAAAAATATTTTGGGGGATAAAATTTAAAAAGGGGGAAAAAGGGGAAATAATTGTTTTGTTACATATGCTAATTAAAATTTATTAATTAAAAAGAAAAGGGGGAAAAAGGTAATCTTCTACACTTGCCAATTTGATTTTTAAATGAAAAGGGAAAGAGGGAAATTTAAAAGAATTAGGAAACTAGGAAAAAGAGGGAAACATAAAAAGAAAGGGGAAACACAAGGAAAAAGCAGAAAGACAAACTTAGTAAGGTATCTAGCATTTAAGAACTTTATAAATTAAACTCAACTAGTAAATTAGTAAGGGGGTAATTCATTAAAATGTGTAAGGGAATATGAGGACACCTAGGAGCGATTCTAGGAATGCTTTTAGGTGCGTGAGAGAAATAGGATTAATTAATTAATTAATGAAATTAATTTATGGTGCAATGAAGGGGATGGGTGACACATGTACAGAGAGGATTTTATCAATTAAATTATTGAACAATAAATTAAATGAGATTTTTGGAAAGTAAATGACTTAGAAATCTATATAAATGAGGGAGGAGGAGGATGATGGATCTCCTCTGTGAAGCGTAACGTTAGGCTCCAAAATTTTAGAGTTGACTGACTTAGCTTGTGGAAGTTGGGATGCCTAGCTCGGTGAGGAGTGGTAGTTCGGCCTTGCGAGGCGAGCTGGGAGCTAGTTGATCTCTGGTTCAGTGTGTGTGGCCCCTTTGTGGCTCGGGGGGCTAAGGGGGGAGAAGAGTACCCCTAGCGTTGGCTGAGAGGTACCGGTGTAGTCTCATCAGTCGACAAGCAGGATTAGCACAGAGCACGTGAGACAACGACTCAGAGCGAACGACTTGGGATACAATATGTTTACTTGATTCTACATGGTAGATTCTTATTGTACTTAACGCTTTCAATTCTGTATTTTTAATTGGGTAAAGAAAATGTCTGACTTAACATTTTAATGGATAACTTAATTCCCCATAGCCTTAAGCTCGTTGTTGATTGATTCCCTTGGCTTTCTATCCCTACATGTGGTGACCGAACTATGGTTTTATTGATTTTGAAATGCGTTTGTCCTTGTTACTTCACCCTCGTCCCTAGCTCATCATTCCTCGCCTGAGCAATTGGCCAGGAGCCAGATCGACGATCATCACTTCACTGTTAATAAACCTATAGATCTTAATGCCCTGCTTTTCTGTGCGTGGATGATGAGCGAAGGATGTGTTTCGTAGTCGTCTACCCCTATTGATTGTTATTGGTTGATTGATGGTCATTGCGCCTTCTTGTGTTGAGTAATTTTTCCATTGTTATCATTCCTATCCACGAACCGTTGAATATCCTTTGTGTTTTTAGCTCTACATCCCCTAATTTTTAACTCTACAATTTAAATTATTTGAAAGCGATTTTACCTTATGTTTAACCCTTATGGCCTGAGACTTTACCCTTTGTTTATACATTTACAAACTACAAATTTATCCTTCTTTGCACAATGATTTTATTTTGACCACAGTCACTTATACACTTAAACATGGGATTCTACAACGTTTTTCTATCTTATTACTGAGTTTTGAATCCGCATGACAACGCTTTCTTTACTTATAGTGAATGTGTTTTCTTGTGTTAACCTCAACGATTGTTTTTTGGGTAAAGTCAGGAAACTTAATTATTAAACTCAATGATTTTGAGTAACACATTACACAATTTATGAACCATGATTTTAGTGGCATGAGCACCGTTCTTAAACCATGATTGTATTGGCAAAAAGAAAATTCTTCTCCACGATTTTATTTCCTTGAGTGGGCCTAATGGTTAAGAACATGTGTTTCCTATTAAGAGGTCACAGGTTCAAATCCAGAGGGGGGTAGGGTATGTATACCTTTGTAGACTTTACCAGTCAAATCGTTGGGCGAAGGGGGGTCCCTTGTCCCACAAACAAGGGGGTCTCATACACCAATTTGGTGTGTTGGCTTGGTCGTGACCTTAAAAATAGATTATTATTATTATTATTGACACCTGACACGGATTTTATATCCAGTTTCCCGACAGATTTTACTCTGCATTTTTTTTTAACTTTTGATGGCGAGTAAACACGGCGAAATTACCTTTTACTGAATGTGTTTATGGTGAGAAAACTCGACGCAATATTACCCTAATATGACACAAATTTACCTATGTACTGACTACGAATTGAACGCACTTAACCAACGATTGACAACACACTCACCCCCACGTGTTTTCTGGGCTTTTACTCAACAGTTTCATCTGAACTCCCAACTATTCACACTGCACTCACCCCAACAATTTTTCTTGGATTTTACTCAGCGGTTTCATATGAACTCTGTGGCACCTCACACAACACTCACCATACTATTTCCATGGAACATAACTCACATTTACACTATCAACTTTATGGTCGTTCACACCGCTTTCACCCAGCCCTTACCACAACGTAGATAGCATTGGTTGGCATTGGCGGATTTGGCTTGAATGGAAATTGTTGTACCTGTACGATTTAGTCATGGTCCCTTTTGCATTGTGAATTTTTATGCAGCCATTAATTGAATTGTATCATTTCGTAGAGTTTTTACCCATCGATTATTACCATAAGGAATCTTATTTACCCAGCTACTAAACCAATACACTGCAGACATAGAATAAACTCATAGAGTTTTTAAATTCCTTTAATATAATTAAACATTGCGAGTTGTTGACAGTAACTTTTAAAAGAAATAGCTTTGTGTTGATTGACATCTTATTGGCTATATCATGACGACGTCTTTACAGTGTTAATTGATTATATATTTATGATTTCTATTTATGATGATATTTACTGTGTTAATTGATTGTGTAATTATGATTTTCTATTTATGATGTAACAATGGTTTTACATCATTATATACCAGCTATTTTTATCTATGGTCGTGCCTTAACAGTAACATTTGGCAGAGAATCTATGGATGGTGTTTAATTAAGTGATTCCCTATAAAATAAACTACAACCGTGTCTAAATATGTGAAAACTAATAGATGGTGATGTATTCGTGGGACTGAGATAACAATGCATGACAACCATAATTTTCACTCAGTGATGGTATTCAGATTGAGTAATTATTGTGTAATGGTGTGTTGACTGCATTTTCACCCTTTTTATTTGATAGACAACTTATGATAAATTGAAGCAATCTTATGCAATAAACATCATTTATTTTATTGAGAGATAACATATTATAGAGATGGCAACGTTTTTACGTTAATGACACGACGATATCATATTTCTCCAGAACTATCATGTTTTCGCGCAACAACATCTTTTTAACTTAGCAATATATTTTAGACAATATACATCCTCCTTATACATCATCATTGCATACCCTCTCTATATATCAATAAGGGGCAACACTATATTTAAACAGTAATTTTTGTATTGTTAATTTCATTATTAGCTCTTATGGTATAGACAACGAATTTATAGAGAATTAAAGTAGACGACAATGATATTTGTATACAACAATTATTTGTCGAGTGTGTGGGATGTTGTGTATAACTAGAAAATTAATATCTAATGGCAGTGTTTCTTTATCTATGTGATACAATAATATCAATATATAGATTATATAGATAACAATGTTTATAATGTTCCAGTTTAAACGATAGCAAATTTCCTCCTTGGGAAAATACCTATGTCATAGTGAAATTGGAATTTAGTACAGGGAACCAATTGTTTGGTAATAATTAATTTAATATGTACATTTTGATTTTCATTGTTCAAGGATTTTGTTGTGTCGGGATTGGGGATTTGGCCTTTATCTTGTAGTCATTGTCACGTTGTGGAAGGAAGGTAGTTGTTTATGTCTGTCCTAGATTTCTGCATGTTTCACCCAGCTTCTCTTGTGCTAGTGTGTACAATCATAGTTGTATGTTGCCTAATCGACGTGTGTGTGTTCATCGTCTAGGTGTGGTTAACTGTGTCGTTGTTTCCTTCCTTCCTAAAAAAAAATAAAAATGCACCTTCTTCTTCTCTTGTAGTCGTAATGATGGGTGTGTTACATATCTGGTGGCAAGACCTGAAGCTACCGAAAGGATTCAAAGAAAAACGGATGGAATGGTCAGAATTCAAAAAGAATTTCAAGAGATGATACCTATCAGAAAGTTATTACGAAATAAATACTAAATAGTTTTATGAATCTTTGCTAGGAAAAATCTCTATGGATGATTTGATTAATAAATTTCTAGATCTATTGAGGTTTGTGTGTAATGTACCCCAAATTTCCCAAATATTTTTTTTTTGGTTAGAGGTCATTAAAGTCCCTTGAATCTCCAACATTGTTTGTGACACAGAGATAATCCATTATATAGATCTTATTCCTTTAATGTGTGCATATCAATTTTACTTCTTTGTCATCATCCCTCTTAAAGGCTGAAGGAGATTTAAATTCCACTTGTCTCTTACTGTTATATTTCATTATAACATCGTTATTGGATTATAAATCACACACTTATTTGTATTGAAGAGTTTGGTGACCATGACCTGTTGGACATATTGTCTTTAATATGTTTTCATTGATTTCAATAGTCAATTTTATTGTGATGTGATGATAAGTTGTTCAATTCTGAGCTTTGGGTAGAAAGATATGATCCTTTAAAACTTGTGTTTTTTATTTGATGCATTCCTTGTGTAGTTGATCTCTTTTCTCAGAGCTAATGTCTCCTATATATTTGTTGGATCCTATCAAGAAGTTCCTAGGTCTTCAGTACCTCTTTTGATGCAATTTCAAACCAGACAAAATCCACAGGCTTCCTTCCTAACCCCTTTTCCCTTCTTTAACATAGTTTTCAGGAACTATCCCTTTTTCTTCATTTTTCAATTGCATGTGACCACGGGCTATGACTTGGTGCTATCATATAGGTTCTTATCCAGAGCCTTGAGAGATTCGGGGGTCCAGAACTTCATCTTCAAAATCTCTTTCTACTTTGTGCCTTATTTCTCCCGAACACTGAACTGGCGAATTTTGTGAAGTGGGGTGGATCAACGATCCACAACGTCCTCAACAACTGACGGTTGGGATTTATTACGGAACCCTAGGCTTCAGAAATTCTGGTTTGTCCATACCCTCCAACTTTCCAGAGTGATCAGTCTCTGAACTATAGTATCAGTTGCCACGTACTTTCTCCCGATCAATGATCGATATTAATTCTTACCTCCGAGATTTATTGACTCAAGGGTAAAATCATGAAGCTGGGTAACACTTTTGTGAGAATCGAGTCTCCAAAATTTCTCGCGGAATTTTTTCGGTCGAATTCTTTTTTCTTTCGGCCGAAATAAAGAATTGTTCAGCCGAAAGCTTGCACATCAAATCGAACGGTGACCTGACGGTGCCCTCGATAGTCGTGTACAAGATTGTTTTGGATGATTGTTTTTCCTGCAGTAAGAATATTTCGGCTGAAAGACTTTTCGTCCGAAAGGTTTATTTTTAACGGATTCCGTTAAAAATAAACCTTTCGGCCGAAATAGTATTTCGGCCGAAAACTAAAAATTGGGACTGTATTCAGAAACCAGAGAATTCCCCCAACCTTACATGAACTTC